>JAULBX010025320.1:0-63464 GCA_032358255.1 Heterotrichella gracilis | reverse complement strand
GGCTTTTCCTACAACACTAAGGAGACTAATTCCCCTGTAATTATCACACACTGAGCGGTCCTTTTTCTTGAACAGGGAACAGGAATGCCTGCTTATGTACCCAGTCCTTACTCTGAAAAACCCCTTCCTCCCCCTTTAATACCCCATCCCTCCCCTGCCTTGCAGATTATTATCCCAACCGTAGTCTATGTGGTCAAGTGCAACTGCTGTTTCTGGGCCGCCATGACCAACACCCACCCCTCCTGTATCCACTCCTCCACCTCCTCTGGTACCCCTTCCTCCTCCACCCACCCCCACTACCACTCCACCTGTCCAGGCCACTACTTCAACCGAATCTACGTGGCCAGCGCCGGCTGCTTCCTATGAGCAGCCATGACAGCCACCCATGACACTCTGCATTAAATTGCACCCACCCCTCCTGTACCCATTCCTCCTCCTCTTAAACCCCTTCCTCCCCCGCCCATCCCCACTTCCTCCCCCCCCTTTGCAGGCCACTACTTAAATCGAATCTAAGTGGCCAGCGCCGGCTGCTTCCTGTGGGCGGCCATGACTGCAGGCTTTGCCCTTTTCACCAGCCTGCACCCCCACCTCCTGGACCCAATCCTCCCCCTCTTATACCCCTCCTCCCCCACCCAGCCCCACTCCCTCCCCCCTTTGCAGGCCACTACTTCAACCGAATCTACGTGGCCAGCGCCGGCTGCTTCCTGTGGGCGGCCATGACTTTAGGCTTTGCCCTGTGCACCAGCCTGCACCAAGGCATGGTGTTCACCGCTTTCATGGGGATGGGGCTGGCGCTGGTGATCCCCATCGGCCAGAGCCTGATCGCTGACTACTATGCGGAGCGGGAGAGGGGGCGCGCATTTGGCTGGATGTTTGCCATGAGCTCGGTTGGGGGCATGCTGGGCTCGCTCTACGCCACAAACATAGGTGCGTGAACAGGGTTGAAACGCTGTCAAATCAGAGTGTTCAGGAGGTATTTGTCAGTCAGGGTTTTGTTGAAAAGTAGCCATTTAATGGTGTCTGGGAATGGTATATCCATGCTGAATGGGAGCGGGGGTGCGCCTTTGGCTGGATGTTTGCTCTTGAGCTCGATGGGAGGCATGCTGGGCTCGCTCTACGCCAAAAACATAGGTGCACACACATCAGATTACCATGCTGTCTTTGAAATTACTAGGGCTCCAAGCTGTGTAGTAGTCAATGGCAGGGTCAGGGGCTGGCGCTTTGCCTTCCTCACCATTGCACCCCCACCTGAAGCCCTAAGCCCTATCGCCCTCCCTGCAGGTAGTTTCACCCCCCTGGGCATCGAGGGCTGGCGCTTTGCCTTCCTCACCATTGCACCCGCCCCCCTCCTCCCCCCTAAACCCTAAAACCCTAAAAACTTACCCACCCCAACCGCAGGCGGTTTCACCCCCCTGGGCATCGAGGGCTGGCGCTTTGCCTTCCTCACCATTGCGCTCATCAGCTTTGCTGTGGGGGTGGGTAACCTGGTGTGGGCCCACGACCCCACCCTTGATGACTACATGGACTATGCCCCCCTTGAGGAGGAATCGGGGCTGGCAGATGCCGCGGGTGCGGGTGGGAAGGGACCCAGTGTGCTGAAGGACATGTGGGGCATTGTGACGATGCCCACCTTCCTCATCATCATCCTGCAGGTGAGCATGGGGCAATTTCTAGTTCGGGTTTAGGGATGCGCGTGTAGGGTGTACACCCCATGTGACCATGGGTTATGCCCCCCTTGAGGAGGAATCGGGCTGGCGGGTGCGGGTGGGAAGGGACCCAGTGTGCTGAAGGATATGTGGGGCATTGTCACCATGCCCACCTTCCTCATCATCGTACTGCAGGTGAGCATGGAACAGTTTAGGATTAGGTGACAAGCCCTGGGTGCAATTTTAGGTTATAGGGAGTACTGGTGACCAGACATGGGCTAGGGGCCGGGGGGGGGATTGAGGCTGACGGGTAAAGGGGAGAGGTTGAGGAGGGTCCTAGTGTGCTTGGCAGCATGTGAGGCATTGTGGCCATGCCCACCTTCATCACCAACCTGCAGGTGAGTGGTGGGGTTAGGCGGGACAATGCAGATATGGACCTGAATCCAAGGGTGGCTGGCTGCTCACCTTTGATTCCACGTAGCGCTATGCATGGCAGGCTTAGGGTCGGGTGGCTGATGGCCTCTGGACTGTAATTCTTGCCCGGCGGCGTTGGGTTTTCTCACTGAGCTATGGATACATGTGCCAGGTGTTGGCCCCAATGCAGCTGGCCAACAATCACATGTCAGGGGCCATTACTGACCCGGCCACTGGCCTGCCGCACACAATATAGTAATGCTGCGCTGGGTGTGGTTGTAGTTCAGCAACCAAGCCAACTGCTTGTGATCTCAGATGAGCAGCCAAATCAATCTTGCACCTCCAGCCCTGCCGCCTTGTGAAACCGTTGCTGACCATCATTAGGGGTTCATACTGGTGAACCGCCACCAAGCAGCGCACGCTGGCAAGATAGCCCCGATATATCCGATCCAAGGAGTTGTAAATCCCCAACTCAACACCTAACGGGTCTTTTACTAGCTGACCTTCCCTGCCCACCGCGACTCCATTGTTGTTCTCAATTTTTGGCCAACATGGAAGGCTCAGCATGAGCTGGATAGGTTCAGAAACGCGCTGAGACAGCCTGGTGAGTGTAGATTTATGTTACCATTACCCTCGCTGTGCATCGTTGGCTGGCGGCTTGGACAACATAGTGTTGCTTCCAACGCTGCCTGGTAGTCTGCTACTGTCTGAGCGCGCACCCTTCCATGGCTGCGCAGGGCTGCTACCCTAAACCCTAGACCATAGACCCTAGAACCCTTCATGGAAGGCCTTAGTGCATTTCCACTGACCTGATTAGGGTGTAGGGTGTGTACCCCTAGCTTACACGTCACGGAATGTAGTAAGAATATCAATCTATCTCACTTTGCACCTTACGATTAGCGTGTAATTATCCGTGTGATTATCTTTCAGAGAAGTCTGAAAGTAAACAATGGATTTGCTTCCGATACGCAAATGCGTGCACCCGCTTCACTGCAAGCTGGATTGGCTTTGCCATTTTGCATCTGAGTGGCTGGCTGCTGCACGTGTCTGCTGACCTGGATACAAAGTGGAAGGGCCCAATCCAGCTTGCAGTGAAGGGGGTGCACGGATTTGTGTAGGAAAACCTGGGGTGGGGTTGATGGTTGGGACAATGTAAACATTGAGTTGGAAATGCAAGGTTGGCTGGCTACTCGCCTGTAATCACACTCGGGGCAGCAAATGGCAGGCCCGCGGATGAGTCAGCGATGGCTAATGCAATTGTAACTGTTGACAAGCTGCATTGGGTTTCCTCACTGAGCCACATGTGCCAGGTGTAAATCCAGTGCATCTGGTTCACAGTTACGAGGCAGTGGCCATCACTGACCCAGGCACAGGCCTGCCATGCACTGCGCTGGGTGTGGTCACATGTGAGCAGATAGCCACGCCAACCTTGCGACATCCAGCCCTGCTTATTGCTTTGTGCACCCCTGGAACGGCATACTGAGTTCATAAGGACACCATGCCGGCACTTGTTTGCAATGCTATGCACTCAACCCAAAATCCTCCACACACCTCTGTAGGGAAGTGTGGGCACCATGCCATCCAACGTCCTGGTGTTTGCAAACCTCTACCTCCAACGGCTGTCATAAATATTCACCCGCCCTCGGCATGGCATCCAAACAACCCACTTTTTGTAAACCTTGAGCTCTGCAGCTTATCAAACCCTTCATGATCACCCTCCACCTCAGCTTTTCCCCCCACCCATCTGCAGGCCACTGTAAGCACCAGCATGTGTAAGCCAGCCATCGTCCTCCTATAATAAAACAAATTGGCTACCGTCCCCTCAACATGCTGTTCTCCAGGGCCGCCACCTGTTGCCCCATCTGCTCCAGCCCTAAACCCTAAATCCTAACCCTAAGACCCTCTTGCAATGGTTTGGGAATGTGCTGTAAGTACTGCACGGTGCAACACCATTGGGTGACTTAGGTTGAGCCTCAGCACCCTCCATGCCCATTCCCTCCCGAGGTGGCCCAATCCCTCCCGATGTGGCAACTCGCCAATCCCCACAAACCCCCACATCCCCTGTGCAGGGCATAGTACATCCACTGTGATTAACAGGTAAGCTTCTCGAGTGCCATGCCTCGAGGGGCTGAGAGCTTGTCAGAAGTTAGGATGTAGACATTGTGTAGACCAGGCCCATAGTGGCCACCATGCTGTCCCAAGGCCCTGGCCTGCGCAATTTCTACCTCCCAGCTTCTTCCAGGTCTCAGCCTCTCCGGGCATGGCGCTCAAGAGGCCTACCTGTTGTACATCTCTGGAGCTCTGAATACCTGTGAATTTATATCCTTTACCCTCAAACTTTTAGCCCTCTACACCATGCCATCCAACACCTGGTGTTTGTAATCCTTAACCCTACACCACCTACCCCCTCTGACACCCCCCCACCCCACTTTGCAGGGGCATGATGAGCTCATTATGGGCACCATGCCGGCAGTACATGTTTGCAAACCCTACGCCTTCGATTCTAAACCCCGCAAACCTCTCTGCAGGGCGTTGTTTGCACAATGCTGTCCAATGCCCTTCAAGTTGTGTTTGCTACCCTCTACCTTCCTCTCAAACCCTACCCATAAACCCTCGACGTGGCACCAAAGCTCCCTACCCTTTGTAATTCTGACCTCTGAAGCATGAGCACCGGGTCCCTCCACCCTAACGTTTTTCTCAACCCTGACGCAGGGAATTGTTGGCATCATGCAGTTTACATGCCCTGGTGTCCGCTACCCCCTCTCTCCAACTGCCGTCAAAAATTTCACCCGCCCTCCGGCGTGGCATCCAAAAACCTACTTCCTGTAAATCATGAGCTCTGAACCTTTGTTTACCCTTCACCCTCCTACCTTTCGTAATTTTGATCTCTGACACTGTGAATGCCCTTCACCCTCCACACAACATTTTCTCATTGGTGCCCCCTTTGCAGGGAATCGTGGGCACCATGCCATCCAATGCCCTGGTGTTTGCTACCCTCTACCTCCAGCTCCTTGGGATGTCCGATCTCTCTGCCAGTGTGGTGGTGGCGCTCTACATGCTGGGCACCGCCATTGGGGGGGTTGTGGGGGGCGCGGTGGGGGATTGGATGGCGGTGCGCTATCCCCACCACGGCAGGATTTTTGTGGCGCAGTTCAGTGTGGCTGTGGGGATCCCCATCTTTATCCTCGTTTTCAAGGTGAGGGGAGCAGGGGAGGGGCGCGGGGAGGAAATTGTGCCGACAATGTTGTTTCAATAATTCTTTCAAATTTTTTGTTTAAAAATTACTATTTTAAAGTAAACCTATGAATTCTTAACCGTTTGCAGTATATAAGACATACGTGTGTCGAGCGCAAAGATGATTGCCAGTGACCCCACTGTGTGTGGTGTGAGGGCGTTGATGCTGAATCCCGTCCCGGCAAGGTGCCATACCTTGTTGGAATGGAATCAGGCACAGATGCCCACACACCACATACAGTGCGACATCGGCGGGTGATGCTGCTAGGTGGTTCACAGAGTCGAGCATGGGCATTGAATGGAACCACTGTCCATATCCTCTTCCAGCAAGCGGCATTCCAGAGCTTGAGCCACCTCATGTGTGACGGCCTGCAAGTGGGTGTGTCGAGCGTCCTCATTTGAGGTGGTCCTGGCTCTCAAACTGAATGGCGGTATACTGGCAGGGGATTTGGATATTGTTTCCATTTAATGCACAAGCTACCCTGTACCCTTCCCAGTACCTACCCTCACCTAGCCTATAGGGTACGCGTTTTTGGTTTCTGGCGAGGTGGAACACGCTGTTGTGTGTGTTGTACCTGGCTGTTACCTGTGGGCGTTTTCTTTCTTTTTTTAAGCTGGGGCGGGCGGTGGAGTCAATCTGAACACGTTGCCAGGTGATGCTGCTCCACCCTAAACCCTAAACCCTTAACGCTTAACTGCTAGCTGCTCCACAGAGGCGAGCATGTGCATCGAATGGAACCAATATCCATATCCTTGTTTAGGAAGCGGCATTCACTTTTAAGCCGGGACCATCTCATGTGTGGCTGTTTGGATGTGTGTGTGTCGAGCATCCTCATGTGAGGTCGTCCTGGCTCGCAAAGTGAATCGCCTTTTGCTGGTAGAGGATTTTGGATATTGATTCCAGTTGATGCACACGCTACCGTGTATCTAGCTGCAGCAATGAGCAGCTAGCAGGGTAAACTTATCAACGTGTTTAGGGGTGCCTGAGTTGTCATAAACCCTACAGGGTAGGCTGCAGTGGGCGGTGGATTAAATCTGAAAACGATGGGTACCCTGAAACCCTAAACCCTAAACCCTAAACACCCTAAGTCACGAACCCTACTTGGAGGTGTAGCCTGCCTGAGTACTACCAGCTTGCCCTCCACACAAACTCTCCCCTTGGGTCAAGTTGCTTTTAGACTTAGTTCACCATCCCCACCTTCATCCTCGTTTTCAAGGTGAGGGGAGTGGGGGAGGGGCACGGGGACGAAACTGTATGTTCAATGCCATTAATTTTTAAATTGAAACATCGATTCAATTCTTAATTGTTTGCAGCATTATTAGGCAGACGTGTGTAGTGAGGAGAGCGCAGAGGTATGACTGCCAGTGGCTCACTGTGTGTGGTGGTTGCGCTTTTTGTGCCTGATTCTGTTCCGACAAGGTGCCGCACCTTGCCTGAATGGAATTAGGCACATATGGCCACTTACCGCACACAGTGGGCCATCGCCGGGTGATGCTGCTGGCTGCTCCACTCTAAACCCTAAACTTTAAGCAGCTAGCTGGTTCACCAGGGGCAAGCATGTGCATTAAATGGAACCATTGTCAACCTCATCCAACAAGCGGCATTCACTCCGGGGAATGAACTCATAGGGTCGTAGGGTCTCATGTGGGACTGCCTGCGTGTGTCGAGCGTCGCCACTTCAGGCGCTACCCGTCCCAAAAGTGAAATTTGCTTTTGCTGGTAGAGGATATGGATATTTATTCCAGTTGATGCACACGCTGTACCCTGCCGCAATGAGTAGCTGGCAGGGCACCTTTAATCATCATGGTAATGGTGCCTGAGTTGTCCCCAACCCTAAAGGGTAGGCTGGAGTAGGTGGTGGATTCAATGTAAAATCGATGGGAAACTTGCACCCTAAATCCAGATCCCTATTTTGATGGGTGACGCCATTCCCCCCCTGCTCCCAATCTTTCCCTAACTCCCACCCCCTCACTCCCACCCCCGCAGGCGCTCCCCTATGGAGGCTCCCCCACCATTGTGGCTGCCTACTGCCTGTGCATGTTTGGGGCGGGGACCCTCACCTGCTGGACCGCACCAGGCTGCAACAACCCGATATTCGCTGAGGTGGTGCCACCTGGCATGCGGAACCTGATCTACGCATTTGACCGGTCATTTGAGGGGGCCATCGCGGCCCTGGGGGCGCCCCTGGTGGGGTACCTGGCAGAGAAGTGGTTCGGGTTCAAGGTGAGGGGCGGGGGGCGGGGGCGGGGGCGGGGGTTTAGGGTTTCGATCATCGCAGTGTAGGGTATCCTTCGCGTGCAGCGACTGTTCCGATTGACACACACTCCTTGAAAGGGTGATAGCTTTCAGAGTCTTCCAGAGGTCAGCAGCTGAAGGGCGCTCGACTGCTTTTCGTGCTTTGACCAGATGGCACACGCAGCAAAGAAGGCTAGTGCCTGTCAGGAGGTTTCCCTAGCACACACTGTCCTCCTTGGCTATGCTGTCCATCTGGTCAAGTCAGGATTAGTAGGCCAGCTTCTTAGAGGCGCTGCCTCCTTTGGAAGCTATCTCACTTTTAAAACGCGTGATTTAGTTAAAAGGGTATAATCGCCGCACACGAAGGGTTTCACCGTACGCGCTGCAGTTGGGGAATGTTGTGTGGGAATGTTGTCATTTCGATCCCTGGGGAGCCCCAAGGATTTTACTGGGGAGCGACCACTGCTAGTTCAAATTCCATCCTGTGTGGGCACTTGCTGTTCAGGGTTTGTACGCACCGTCGCAGGGGCGGCAGCTTAGTCACTGATTAGGGTTTTGTCCCACCCTTGTAGGGTTCCGCAGAGACTGGGGGCGGCGCTGCCACCGACATCCCCAAGGCTGCTGCGCTGGGGGATGCACTGCTGGTGTCAATGGTGGGGCCATGGACGCTCTGCCTCATCTTCTACAGCGGTGCGTGGACACTCCAAAACCTTAAACCCTAGACCCTAGAGAATCTGCCCTGGAAAGTCTGCTTCTTCTGCTATAGTGTGGTGTGTGCACACGTCAAAATCCTAATACCTAAACCCTAGAGACTCAACCCTGGAAAGTCTGCCTCAAGTGGTCTGATCCGACATGCTCTCTACCACCACCCCATACCCGAAGTCTCAACCTTGAGCGTCGTCTACAATGGCATGTAGTCCAAATCGACCCTAAACCCTAAAAGTGTATCCCAACTCACACCCCTACCATACCCACCACCACTCTCACCATGTTCCAACCCGCCTTCCACAGGCCTCCACTACACCTACCCCCGCGACAAGAACCGCGCAGACGTTGAGACAGACTACCGTGTGTCCCTGCGCAATGAGGTGTCCATCCCCCCATACTTCTTCGATCAGGAATACACAGGCGCCCCCCCCTACTCCACCTCCCGCCTCACATCGGCGGTATCAATTGGGTTGGACAGGCCGCAGCGCAGGCACGTCACGTGATGGGGTGCGGGGGTGGGATCAGCGGTGGGCGTAGGGTGGTGCAGGGGGAGCAGGGATGAGGCGCAGCTATGTATATCCGTGCACAAGGATGCGCCTACTCTACCTCCCGCCTCACTTCAGAGGTGTGCATTGGGTTGGACAGGCCGCAGCGCAGGCCCGTCACTTGGTGGGGTGCCACGGCGGGATGCAGCAGCGTGACACCAGTAGTGGTGGGGATTTGGATGGTACAGGGCGTGCAGGGCCCCATCGGATGTGTGGGGGCAGCTGCACATTGCTGAATAAGGATTGGCGCCGCTGGTGGGGCTACTCAACCTCCTGCCCCACCTCAGCGGTGTTCACAGGGCTGGATAGGCCGCTGCGCAGGCACTGGTGGTGACCACAAGGCTCCTGATACAGTGTGTCGTCGAGGTGCCACCTGGCAGGAGTAGGCATGGGGGCTACATGGGCGGGGATCTCGAGACAGGAGCATGTCACATCACCTGATGGGGTGTGGGCGGTATCAGTTCAGATGTGTGGCAGTGTGTACCCTGGCAGGGTTTTTTGCTTGCATACAAGTGGTGGCAATGTGCTGCAGGTTGAGGATGTGGCATGTATGCATGCGATAAATTTTGAAATACTGGACCACCATGTGGCATTACAGGAATTCACAGGATTTTTGAGACATGCTTTATGATATGACACAAAATAATTCTGGGCCAGTGGTTGATTATGGAAAGTTTGGGCTAGTGGATGTCAATTGAGAGACTGTTTACACTCAGTGTAAACAGTTTCAGTGTTTTTAGTACACAGTGTAAGACATTCAATTTGTGTGCCACGGTGTTTGTTGTTGGAAGTGTCCGACGTCGTGCATTTTGTTTTTTTGTGAAGCACGTGTGTGTACAATGATTATCATTGGTATGGTTAGTGTTGGACTTGGATTGATGAGCCGCATAATAACCCCTGTAATGGCAAGATAATTACGCATTCTGGTAATCTACTAAATTGCGACAATGTACATCTGGACGTCTATCTGAAACGAAGCCTACTGAGTGCCACAATTGCTGAAGCCCAGGCCTATACAACAGATTTACCTGAACGTGAAACAGTCGTGCCCACAGCGGCTTTGGCCTAACTTCGCACCGCTGGTGTGGCACATGCCGCATGCACAGCGCTCTGAAGTGCCACTGGCATTGCCCACGACTGTGACACCGCGAGACAGTGATAGCGGCTTCAAGCTGGCAAGCCATACCAGCACCTATCTTGATAAATCCATTAATTATTTCATTTATCTTACATAAATGAGCCAGTGGCTATCAACAGCTAGCTCCGAGCTGGGTCCAGGGGTTGTGTCCATGGCATTTTCGCACCCAACTTGATCATGATCACACCCATTTTATGCAATATTCCCAGTAATTGCAAGTTTGTATCAAACAGATCCAGAATCTATAGATATTCAATACAGTGAAATTTTGCACCACACTTGCTAACGATGAAATGCTGGCAGAAAGCCAGTGCTGCCAGGAGCGGGCTTGTCACTGTCACTGTACATGTAGAGACTTTGAGTACACACTAATCCAGGGGTAAAAACTGATGCCTGCCCGACTTGGTACATAAAAAATTGCTACCGGGCGCTGGTGCCATTGCTATTGCTGGCATGAACGCGCTCCAAATGGATCGGCAATTGACACATACATGGCTCCAGCAACTAACCGTACAATTGCCCATAGACCTCCACAACCACTGATACACATAAAAAAAGAACTACCTGACACTGCCCTAGTAATAACACCGCATCCGAGGGCTACATAATGCACCGCAGGTGAAGGGTGCACTGACCGCCTACCCGTATGCAACTTGCCCTAATCAGAGGGCCTTTGTTGGTCAAACTGCCAACAGCAGGGGAAGCAGGAAAATTGAAACGCCAAAACACCACAACGAGAGTGCAGGTCCTTCAAAGCAAGTTGGTGGGAAACAGGTAGCGTGGGGGCAAAAGCAGGCGCTCAGTCAACTCATCGTCAGGCAACCCTCATGTCAAGCGGGCGCTTACAGGGCTACAAGAAAAGGGCATGCGTTCTGACCACCTCTCATGGTTTGCTGACCTCCTGCCATTGCGGGGCTTGCGCAAAACTCGAGAGGACACCCAAATGTGGCCCTAGGGGTATAAAATTAACCCCTCAAAATGCCCACCACGGCATTGCGCCACAAGAAAAAACAATTCGCGCCTCCCAACTCCACCCTCCATTCAACCCTCCAACGCCCGCCACACACCCCTCACTTCCCCTCTCTCACCGGCAGCCCATCCCCTTGAAGCCCCACACCCACCACCACACCCCCTGACCCATCACCCCCATCCAGCGGGCAGGACACCACCCCATCCAGCGCCCCCCGATCCTCCCCATCTGAAACCTCCACCTCTGGGAACACCCGCTGCCCAGTCCCATTCACCAGCACGCCGTCGCTCACCATGTACTGGCCGGGGGGCAGGTCGATGGCTCCCGAGGAGTCCTGGTCAAAGGAATCCATCGAGGATATTGAGGATTGCGAGCCTGTGGGGGGAGCATAGGGTTAGTGACGCGTAAGGATGGCGAGGCAATATGGAACCGCACTTTGGCAAACCATAGATAAACCCTATAACTTGCTTGCCAACCCTAGGACCTTTCCAAACGGCTGTGGGTCAAAGGAATATACGAGGATTGCGCGCATGGTACATACACCCTGTCAAAACCCTATCGCTTGGCCGCCACGCCTAGGGCACCCTCCAAATGGCTGGCGCAGGCTGTGAGTTCAAAGAATCCATCGAGGATTGCAATCTTGTGTGGGGAGCATGAGGGATGAGTCAAAGCGCTGAGCAACAGATCCTGAAGTACCCCCACATCCCTGTGAATCACCCCTGTCAGCGTGGGCAGCACCTGCTCAATGAGGTTGCTGTAATACATATAGTAAATATGTCCATGTAATACATATAGTAAATATGAGATTATTGGAGTCTTTGTAATAGAACATGTGTGCATGTCCCACCTGTCAGCGTGGGCAGCACCTCCTCGATGAGGCCATTGTCCATGTGGAATGATGGGCGGAACACAGTCTTGTCCTCATACTCCTCCACAGGCTTCTCATTGGCGACCTCGTCCTCCCTGCAAGGAGTGGGGAGTGGGTGGGTGGGGTGGAGAAAAGAGTGGAGGGGGGAATATTTTGGTACAGTTGGAAGCCCTACTGGTATGGTTATGTGCACATGATGCATGCGTTTCCTCATGGTGACGCCGAGGGCATGCATGTGCATCCAGGTGGGTGATGGGCTCTCACAGGTGGCATGCCAGGGCATGTGCATGTGCGCCAGGAAAAGGGTACACCACACCATTTGGTTGCAACCAAGGGAGGGAAGAACAATGCATGCACAAGGTGGGGTGATGGGCTTTGGCTGGAAATGTGATAGGCAAACATTTCCAAGAAATGTGCACAAGGTGGGGTGATGGCCAATGCATGCACAAGGTAGGGTAATGGGCACATATTTACAAGAAAAGTGATGGGCCAAGAATGCCCCAAGAAACATGTGGGGTTTCAATGACATGTACGGCATAGCTGGTTGTTGCTCGCTTTCTTGGGAATGTTTTATGCGCTAGGGTGGTGCATATACTGGCAGCGACAGCGGCACAGTGATGGGTGCTGATGGGGATGGGAGAGGGCAAGGCTCAAAGATTTTGATTAGATTGTTTTCTTCAGCAGTGAACCGGGCTAGCGGCTCTATGCTACCGTCCTTTGTTTTCTCATTGCCCATGCCCTCTCTCTGCAATTGACCATGCAATGCCTTGCCAAACCAGGCTCGTTGATACCTAATTGTTCATTTTCTTTGGAATTCATTTTGGATGACAAATTCTACGCTCTACCCACCCAACCCCATCAGTTCAGGGCCTTGAACTGATGAGCGGATCCAGCCATTTGCATGGCTAGTCGATGGTCTAAGTAAGCACAAGCAACTATGTATCCAACAAATTGACTGAGTAGTTAATAGAACTACTCAACACCCGCTTATAAACAACCAAGCATTTCTCCCACCTGACTACCATCCACCCACCTGGCCCCCATCTGTAAGTGCATGCGCGTGATGAGCGGCTTGCGCACCCTAATCCCTAAACACTAAACCCTTACCACCCACCTGGCCCCCATCTGCAGCCGCATGAGCGTGATGAGTGGCTTGAGCTGCTTGCGCGGCCGCCCAAACGTCTCCAGCACCGAGGCCCCCAGATCAAGACCACACTGCGTGTCAGCATTAATGACAGTGGTGGCGCCTGCGCGCTTCAGCTCGGCGGCGTGCCTGCGGTGTGGTGTGGGGAGGGGGAGTTGAGTGCGCATGTGTGATACTGGAAGCGAGCGGGGCGCCGATGCTCCCTCAGACATGGTTGCAAAGAGGAATGCCCATATGCATAGTTCCCGCAAGCCCCAGCAAGACCACGTGGAGGAGCAAGTTCACAAAACGACCTTCTGCCTTACTCACCGCAAGCCCAGCGCCCGCACAAAGATGGGCACGTCAGGGAAACCCTCCCGTAGGGCCCTGGTGGCCACCACCGCCCGCTGCCGCGCAGCATACACCATCACACTGGCGGGGAAATTGTGCACCCCTGCTCCTCTGAATGCTACATGGACTATCGTACCCCCATTCCCTGCCCTTGGCAAAACCGGCCCTGCCCTTGGCAAAACCGGCCCCTGTACACTACTCACCGCAAGTCCAGCGCCCGCACAAAGATGGGCACGTCAGGGAAACCCTCCCGCAGGGCCCTGGTGGCCACCACCGCCCGCTGCCGCGCGGCGTACACCACCACAAACGCGGTGGGGTTGTGCACACCAGCGGCCTCCAGCACCGAGGCCCTTGAGCCGTCCCCATACAGCACATTGAACCCCAACTGGCGCGCGTCCTGAACCCTAGAGGGTATGAGGTCGAAGCTGACGTAGGGTACGCTGTCGCCGATGTCTGCGCATTGGGCCCAGGGGGATTCCAGCATGCTGGCCACGGTTTGGCCCAGGTCGCCAAACCCGCAGATGACCACGGGGCTCTCTGGAAGGGCGTCCTTGTCGCCGTAGGCTGCGGGGCGGTGGGGGTCAGGTGGTGGGTGGATGGTGTGGTGTACAAGTCGTGGGGTTGCGCTCATGGGGGTGTGTTGTGATTGCAGCGCTGCCATGTCTGTGTGTATGCAGCTGCAGTAGAGCTTTTACCCCCCTGGCTTTCCACCCCAACCCGCCCGTCCCCCCACCCACCCACTCAAATTATCCAGGCTGATTTTCTCCTCAGCCTGCTCTGCGCACTCAACCAGCGCCTTGCCCCCATATCCAAGTTACAATTAATGGGGTGAGGGCTATGGAGATGACTACAGAATGCGCACCAAAACCGTGCAATCATCCACGTGACTCAGACACCACAAGACCAACCCTTCCCCCAACCACCACTCACTGGCATTGTCCACGCTAGTATTCTCCTCCGCCTTCTCAGCACGCTCAGCCAGCGCCTTGCCCGCATCAGCCAAGAAGGGGGTGAGCGCCATGGAGATGACCACCACAATGATCAGCAGCCGATTCAGCTCCGAAGGGAGCACGCCCAGGTTGTTGGCCAGGGAGAGGAGCACAAACGCGAATTCACCCCCTTGCGAGAGCAAAAAGCCTGTGCGGATGGCCTCGGGCCTGTGAGATGGGACGGGTGGGATGGGTGGGTGGGTGGAAAGACAGGGGAGATGTGTGTGTGGGGTAAGGGCTGAAATGTGCATGGTCGCATCAAAAGCGGCATCCCACCAGTGAAACAGGCAATGGGCAAGAAATCACGTGGCACCCACTGCTATCCACTACCGCCCACCCCCGCACATACAGAAGTGCACCACGATCTTCCTCCCTCACCCTCCCCACAATGCCCACTTGCAACAAACTTGGCCAACCCAAAGAGCTGCCCAATCGCCCCATTGATCACAATCTTTACCGCAAGCAGCCCCACCACAAGTGCCCCCACCATCGGCCAGCAACCCCAATCCACCACCACTCTACAGTTGCATAACCCCCCCCCCCCCAACCCCCAACACAACACAACCCGCTCGCTCACTTTGTCAGCCCAAACAGGGGCCCAATCGCGCCGATGATCCCGATCTTGACCGCCAGCAGCCCCACCACCAGCGCCGCCACCACCGGCCAGTCCTGCACCAGCAGCCCCAGGTCCACGCTGCTGCCTGTGGTCACAAAGAACAGGCCCAGCAGGATACCCTTGAAGGGTTTGATGTCGGCCTCCACCTGCAGATGTGGAGGTGGGGGGTGGTGCTGGGTGCGGCTGTGGGTCAGTGGGGATGTGCGCGTGTGGGACAGGAGGGCGCCTTGAGATGGGAGGTAGACTCTAAACCCTAACCCTAAAACAGGGGTCAACATGTGCTCATTGGCTGCATGGCATCATGGCGAGACGGGGCCCATTGACTGGTGATGTGACCGCCATCAGAAATCCAGGTCAACCTGGCTCCGATACTTTCCGTCACGGACTTGCCAAGTGAGCTGAAGCCACTTTGGGCCCCATTGCTTTGTACCCACCTGCGACTTGAAGTTGGTTTCCGAGATCAGCACCCCCGCCAGGAAGGCCCCTAGGGTGTCGCTGAACCCTAGCTTCTGTGTTAGCAGCGAGGTACCAGTCACCGTCAGCAGGCACAGTGCCACAAACACCTCGTCGGAGCGGGACTCGCCAACCACCTGCGCGGCGTCATGAATCACAGTAATGATCACAACACACGGTAAGTTGCAGTCACAAAGTAGGGCGTGTCCAAGGGAAGGAAAGCTAAAGAAAAACATTTGTGCCATCGCTGTCATCATGCGTGTCAGCATTTGATTGATTTGCCATTTCTTCCTTTCCTGATACCTCATCCGCCAACGCATGCACCAGCTTGTCACTGACATGTGCCCTGGCACACCATCGCCAAGGGTCCAGAACCAGCTTGCAAACCCTCCCCAAGGGTAAAACATGCAAACCTCGAAGTTGCATGCGGCGCACGGCCGCCTCTCAATCTTTCATGGTTTGCATGTGACCCTCGATTACCCTCCCCAAGGGTCTATGGTTTGCATGTGATCTTCGAATACACTCCCCAAGGGTCTAGAGTATGCACCGCGCACCTCGAAAATGCGGCGCATAACCGTCCGCCCAGACAGCAGCAGCAGCCCCAGCCCTCCCAGGGTGACCAGCGCAGTGGGTCCCAGAGATTGCAGCAGGCTCATGGCGCTGCCCCCGCTGGAGCTCAGCCCATTCTCCCCGCTGATCAAGGGGAGCAGCACTAGGAAGGGGACCACGCCGATGTCCTGCGAGAGGTAGGGCGGCATTCATTCCAGACCAATGGTGCATTCCACCCATGATCAGGGCATGTATCTTCTTGTGTTCAACAATTGATTTATTTTTAATTTATAAATGAAGTACCGCTGATCTGGCCGTACTGCTGGCACGCATGTAAGCGAGCACTACAAGAAATAAGTGTAATTTCTTGTGATGCAAAATCCCATCAGAACTTCAGCAGTATCGTACACTTGAGCCTGAACCCATAGGCATCCACAATAAAGCTTCCGCACCTGTGCCAGCAGGATCCCCAGCGTGGCCTGACCGTACTTGGTGTTGAGCTCGTTCCGCTCCGACAGCAGCTGCAGCACAAAGGCCGAGGAGGAAAGGGACAGCGCGGCACCGATCACAATGGCCTCATCCACATTGTTGATGGCAACCAGGGAGCCGGGGGCACCCAGCAGGTTTTCCAGGAGCAGGGTCCCGATGCCGCCTCCCGGGGGCAGGGCAAAGAGGGTGAATGCCGCGGTGGTGAGCAGGAGTTGGAGGAACCCGAAGCCAACCACGTACTTGGCCAGTGTCTGGGAAAGGGAGGGGGGGGTAAGCATTTGCCAAGGGAGGGGGGTTTGAGGGCAGGAATGCATTGTGGGTGCATTATGGCGGCATAGTCTGCACTGCAGGTGCATAGTGCATTGTGGTGAGTACCTTGTGGCAGTGGTGGTGAGTGTGTTCAAATATGGCAAGCAGAGAACGGCACAGACATTCTTGACCTCTGCAGATCTCTTGTGAGGGAGGCTGGCACCAGGTGTGCGAGTGGTGGGGTGGGTGGGCTGTGGGGCCTACCTTTAGCCGGTCAATAGACAGCTCCAGCCCCATTTCAAACAGCAGGAACAGCACTCCCAGCTCTGACAGTTTCTCGATCTCCTCTATCTCTCTGAACAGGCTGCGGCACACAAGACAAGGTGGGTGTTAGCCTTGAACAGCCTTGACCATAGCTATATATATGGGCCAAGACAAGACGATTGCCCCGTTACCCTTGGTCTGCCAGCTGAACGAAAGCAATTGAGCAGTTGCGCGTGTTGAACACAATAGCAAGGTGCCCAGCAGGTGCATGGCTGGTAAGGAGGGCCCAGTAAGTCAGGAATGCCTAAGTCAAGATGCATGCAAACATCAGCCAGGGAAAAAATTCAAAAGTTATGCAAAAAAGTACAATGCTCCACACTACGTAGTGATGAAGTTGAAAACATAACACTCCTCAGTACTGCCAGTGACACAAGCACCATACGGCGCGTACACAAGCCGGGTTTGGGTACGTAGGAGGTTTGACACCCGATGATGCCTCGACCCATCGCCCAGACCATACCACGTGCCATACAGCCAGCTTGTACACTTTCTACAACACCTGCACCGGTCCTTACCCAAGCTGCGCCAGTACAAAGCCAGAGAACAGGAAGCCAAGCACGGGGGAGAGCTTGACGGACTTGAAGACTGGCACCACCAGAACGGTGGCAGCAAGGAAGGTGAGGAAATCCAGCCCCAAACCTGCCAGAGGATCCACATTGCATCTCGTCGTTTGTCGTGTGCTGTTCCTACTGGTCGGTAGCCGTGGTAGCCGTGTCTGCAGGGCCGCTGTGTTTGCGATTGCTGCACAGCTGCCCAGCCCCCTTGGTGTGTGTGCTAGCCATTGGTGGGCCTTGGGCGGTTGGGTTGTGTGCAGCCGTCGGTGCACTATAGGGCTGAAAGCGTTAACCTTGGGAGCGCATGGTCGCAAGCTGCCGCTGCTGAGCACGGTTTGCTGACCAGGAAGGGACACTCGCGTAGGCATTAGGCTATGGACTTGGGTCCCTTACATGCCCCTTGCTATCTCAAAACGCCCCGGTCGTGCTTAACGGTCAAGACGCCATGGCATAGGTCACAACTAGCTCCGAAACAGTGGCTCACCACGTCACCTGCCTGGTCATGAACCCAGCAAGGGCGGAACTACGGCAATGCTGAGCCAATCCGCTGGCCGAGCCCCACTGCATGCACAGCAAACACACGATGCTTGTCCCTCCTTACGAGCTCAGTCGAAGTGAGGCCAATGTGCGTACACAACACACGTATCTGGGCAGTGGCAGGGGTGCAATGCAGGGTTAACGACGTTGCAATTTCCTGTTTAGAAGTTCCTGTTCTGCCGCAAAACAGAGGCCACTCGTCAGAGGGGTCGACGTGGGCAACGATTGGGCGAGACCATGGCAAGGGGTGCGGAAAATCTGGGAAACGGGAGCAGAAAACCCTAGGGTTTGTAGGGTTTTGGGTGGGTGCTGGGGTAGAGGGTGTTCTCACTCATGAGGGTATTCTCGAGCTGAGTGGGCAAAAATTGTAAGGTGTACCCATCCTGCTAATACGGTACTTTGCCTCTGTGCGTTCCCTTTCTTTCTTTCTTCTTTGCAAACCCGCTGCCAAAGCTGGGATCCGCCTCAAGGGTCAAAATTTACCACTGCAGCTGAACTGGGCCCTGCATTGCTACACACCATAAAAACGAGACGCACTCCCAGCCGTCACCGGGCCGCTACGATGTGCTTTCAAGCAAAGTTGGTCAGTTCGATTGCAATCAGTACCCAGTTGAGGTAAACAACGTATATTACGGTAAAGCTTCACTGGACATGTACATCGACCCTAGCCTACTGGCAAATATTCTGCAGCAATACCACACAATGTGTGTCCTTGCATGTACATAATACAGCAATGCCGCCGAATGTACCTGTGCATCCGCAATCAGCTAGCTATGCTCTCCCAGTATGCCCTCACGTCAGCGAAATCAACGTACCGGCAATACCCAATAGCAACTTGATGAATGGATGACCACTTGAGGCCTGCCAACCTACTGGGAAATTCAAATAAGCTCCACAATGTGTGTTGACTGGATGCGAGGCAATGGGAAGTGCAGCGGTTCCTGATAATGCAGCTCTCCCATCATGAATATAAACCCTGTTTTTACCCTCTTGACCTCTCTTGTGTCATCAGCTCTCCCCAGCGCTCTTCTCCCCTTCCTCCCCTGCACCCTCACCCGCATCACCCCCCTCCTCCTTGGCAGCCTCCCCATCCACCACCGGTTGCGCTTCCTCCCCTGCCCCCTCCGCCCCTGCATCCCCCTCCTCCTCCTCCCCTTCCCCCTCCCCTGCATCCTCCTCCTTTTCATCCCCTTCCCCCTCCGCTGCATCCCCCTCCTCCTCACCCTCCCCTTGCGCCACCCCCTTCTTCTTCCCCCCTGCACCCCCTTCCTCCGCCTCCTCGGGGCAGGCCAGCAGCCGCAGGTTAAACTTCGCATACTTTTTGAAGTCCGGCGCCACCGACATGGTGCACGCATTGCGCAGCAGCTGGATGATGATGGTCATGTCGGGGTTGTCGAGGTTCACCTTGTGGGGGGGCTGCAAAACGAGGAGAAAAAGGGGGTTAATCGAGGCGGGTGGGTCCCGTAGATGGGTGCAGATGGTCCTGTCGGAGTGGTTGAGGTTCACCTTGCGGGGTGGCTGCGGCAGAACCAGCAACACCAGGCCCTGGGGTAGGATGCTCACCGCTCCAAAATGATTTGGCTGTGCTATGCATCCAAAATGCACACAAGGCAAGGAGTGCATGTGCAAGCCCATTCGAGCCCTACCAGGCGCAGGCAAACACGCTTTACAGCCATGCATGGATACCCTGAGATGTCTATCACATGCCTCCCCATTCCCCCGCCCCTCACCTGCGGCACTAGCTCCACGCATGCGTTGATGACCGCCATGCGATCCAGCTTCTTGTTGGCGCGGTGCTCGTAAGACACAGAGAACTGCATTTGAAAACAACCACTTTAGGGAATAGGATTTAGGGTTAAACCAGGCAGGCTACAACACCAGCTGCCTCCATGCCAAAGTTTAGCATCAGGGAGTAGATAATTTGGAGGGGAGAAGTGGCACCAGCTGCCGACTGGTTCAAAGGTCCCATGTTTGGGTTTGGAATTAGCTCGCCAAGGGGCCGGGTAACATGCGTACCTGTAGCGGCTTTGCGTCCTCGTCCGAGGGGAAGCACGGCGGCACCAGCTGCGCAGCTGTCTTCTTGATTGACTCCATGTCACAGGAGCAGATGCACTGCACAGGGGTGAAGCGCATGCACAGCCTGCGGGGAGGACGGTGGGAGAGGGTGGGGGTGAGGGGTTGGATGCAGGGGGTCAGAGCAGCTCAAAGAGGCCATGCAGGGGGGCCACGTTCACAGCCTGTGGGGGGAGGGTCGCGATCATGAGGGAATCGCAACGTGTTATCATCACATGCAACTATCAACTATCAACTATCAACACTCTGGGAGAGGACACCGGCTATGGTAGGCTGGTCAGAGCCCTTGCCAGGGTCCTAGTGGCTATTTCACAACCTACATTGCCTTCAAAAGCGGGGTTTAGGGTCACAGTTTCAGTCCCAGGTGGGCACCGTAGATGGGTATGTGTGGTTTGAGCTTCCATGCCTCCAGGTGTAAGAATGCGCTGTCTAGGTTGTTTAGTGGTACATACTGTGCCCTACCTTGACTTTAGCTCCCTTGTCTCCAGCGCATGCTTTGCAGCTGCCACGACGACATCCACCGGTGAGGGTCCGCCTGTGCGAGTTGCAAGGGTGGATCGTACGATGCGCACATACATTCCATGTCATACACACACATTCCATGCCACGCACATACTATCCACGTGATGCGCATAACCACAACTTTTATGGGCACACACCCCATGCGGTGATGGACACCCATGTGATGGCCGGATGGGGTGGCGTCTACCTTTCTGCACCCTCATAACGGTGTATACACCATCAAAGAGCCTCGACCCTAGGCTAGGGTTGTGCACAGCGGCGCCTACCTTCTTGCACCCTCATGATGTACACCCTCACATGCAAACCATAACCCTTTAGACAGCGTTCACACCTTCCTGCACCTTCATTACTATGTACACCAGCAAAGAGCCTTGGCCCTAGGCTAGGGTTGTGCCAAGTGGCGCCTAGCTTCCTCGCCCTCACGATGATGTCACACCAGCCCATGCACCTCCATGTGCAACCCCCTGACCCTAGAGCCCTGTACCATGAACCCTGGACAGGGTTCCCTTCCTTCCTGCACCTTCACTGCAACGTACATCAGCCCATGCACCCTCACATGAAAAACCCTAAACCCTACAAAGGGTATCCCACCTTCCTGGACCTTCATTATTATGTACACCAGTCCATGGATGCCTGTCTTGTGGTACGAAAACACATCCTGCTTGCGGTCCCTCAGGGAGGCCAGCTCCTCATCCAGGGCAGCGCTGATGCTGGCGCCACCTGGGGCAGCCGCTTGGCTGGTGCTGCCACCTGTCAGCTCCTCGTAGAACTGGGGAGGACGGAGGAGGGAGCGTTATAGTGGGACAGTATATTTGCCTGTGGATGGCTGTGTGTTGAGGCAGGGTTGGAGGGGGGCCAGGCAGGGCGCGGTAGGGTGGAAGTGGGTTGAACGGGGATTGTGCCAACAGGGCAGCGGCTGGGGCAGTGGGAGGTGGTGAATTCACCACTCCAGTGTGGGCAACTGCCTTTTATATCCAAGAGAGCAGGGGTGTGAAGGGCAATACAATGCAAAATTGGTACCCCAGGCTTTTAGACCCTCACCCCCACTACCATTTCCCGGGGCGTGCACACGGAGCTTGCCGACGCAATTTGCTTTCATGCCCGTGGGAATACAGTGGAATGGCACCTGTTAAGGGAACAGTGCAGGTACACAGGCGTGCGCCAGGGGGTGTGTGCACACTTTTCTCTCAACTCTCTCAACGCCATGGTAGTGCAGTAACCCTGTGTACGGTATTGACCTCACCTCGGACAGCAGGTTTTTTGCCTCTCGCGCCGCCTGGTATTCCTTGCCTGATATGCAGCTCACTAGGAAGCCTTGCGTGCCGACAGGGAGCGCGGGGGAGGAGGGCTGGTGGGAAGAAGGGGGCGGGGGAGGGGGTGGGTGGTGGGTGTAGAGGTGGGTGGGGGATGCAAGGGTGGTGGTGGGTTGGGTGGGGGGGTGAGGTGGGCGAGAGGTGATTTGAGGGTGGTTGGGGGTCATATGTGTGCGCAGGTGTGCTATGTGATCAAGTTCGCGTGTTGCACAATAAGTTGGGCGTATTCCCGATGCATGCATGCAAAAGCAGATTGAGGATTGCAGCAAAAGAATTTCGATGCGCGCCAGGTTACAGAAACTACTGCGCGACTTCATAATGACTTCCCCTTCCATATACCGCTCTTCTATGGCACTGTGCCGGCTGCTGTCGGTGGGGTGCCAGTATTCATGCATGAGTGGATGCATTGCATATGGCAGCTGCTTACGAATCAGGGGAGGCCTTGGCAATACTTGCAGGGTGTATACCTGTCGTATGCGAAGCAAGTTACTGCGAACTCAGCGAACTGCCTTATCCACAGTTGCACATAGGATATCTACCCCGTAATTGCAGGTTTGCATGCATGCCCACTTACGTTCCCGGTGAAGTACTTGGCAGATTTTTTGCGGCCTTGGCTTTGTCCTTGGGTGTGGTTATCGCCAGGCTTCCTCTTGCCATCCCTCATCTCAACAAAGGACGTTCACGGCGCTTGATGAAGGTGCACTACCCAGATGGGTGGGTGGGTGGCGGCAGCGTTTTGTGCAGATGCCTGGCCTGGCCAACCGCAGGAGCTGCTATGGAGAGTTGTATGGACTTCAAGGTAAGTAGCAGCGAGGTAAGTCTGAGGTAATGCTATTTAGACACTAGTAGTTAGCAGCGTTTTCGATGAACAACAGTGGCCTGCATATATGTAGAACATATATATGGAAAATGGCAGGCATTTTCAGGTGCGCATGCCACACTAAGGAGCTTGCTGTGCTAAAACCTGACTGTCTCAGTCGTACATACAAGTTGAGCATTTGGACATTATTGGTTGACGGAGCCAACTGTTGCTGGGTTGGTTTTACAGGTGACAGTGGCCTGGCTGGTGAGGTCTACCTATTGTTACAGCTTCACTGCGTCAGCACTGGCAAACGCTTCACTGGCCAGCCATATATTACACCACAGGCACCTGAGCACTTTCTTTGCCTATTCCTATGAGCAGAATTTTTCAACAAGGTGTTTGCAACACTCAGTCGGCTCGGTACCCACAAGGACTACAACCAGGCAACGCCCCTGGCAAAGCAGAACCAGGAGATGTTGATACTGTTAAACCAGAATCCCGGCTTATAGTCTAAACATCCCTGGCACAAATCAACACCCTGTACCAACGTCACCCAATGCCCCTCTTGCCCTCGCAATCCCGCACTCCCACTGTCATCTAGATCCGAAAGTCCCACCCGGCCGCGCCCTGCCCCCACCCACACCCCCTGGCTTGACTCCGCTGCCCCCAGGCTCCACCCCACCCTTGACAGGGGCCACCTGCTTGGCCGCAGCCTTGGATGCACTTCCCTTCTGCCACGACCTACTATCCGGAACCCCGCCCTCTGCCACACCCCTTGGGGCGCCACTCCCCCTGAGTGGCGCAGCCGCAGCCGAGCCGGTGGATGATGATGCTGCCCCTTTGATGGGTTTGCCCACGCCTAGCATGGATGAGCCACCCAGGCCCTTTGTGGAGAAGCCCCCGGTGTCCCCGCTGCGCTCGTGGGGCGGGGTGTAGATGGAGTGGGCGGCGGCTGTGCTGGCGGTGGTGGTGGCGGTGGCGGTGGCGGTGGTGGCGGCGTAGGTTTGGTACCTGCAAGGGGTGGGGTGGAAGGGGTCGGTGTGGAGGTCACACAGCAGAGTGATATGTGTAGGGTTTTTAAGGTATTCAGGGTGCGTGCTTGTGGACAATTGGCATGGGGGATGGATCCCGTGTCCATGAATAGCTCATCCATTGATGGGTGGTGTAGGCAATTCAGCTAACAGCCTGTGAGTTTATGCATACTGAGCACAGCACATACAACAGCAATGATGTGGTGCATTCCTTTTCATACTTAAACACTCCTGTGAACTATATCCTATGCACTCAAACAGTAAAAACTTCAATAGTTGTAATCCTCACATATTTCATGGGGCCGCCAAGGGCCTTGCTGCTCACCTGGACGAGGAGGGCGCTGAGGCACTGGGTTGACTGAGAGCAGCTTCAAAGCGTCCACCCACCCGCCGTGGGTCGCTGCTCAGTGCCTGCTTGCCTGCCTTGGCCTTTGTCTGGCTTGCGGTGGCTTCGGGGCGGCCAACTGCATGCCCACCCTTCACACCCATACCCTCAAACCGCACCCTGGAACACATGGCAATCCATCACTGTTTACAGTTGAAATAAAACATCCTAATTAACAAACAAAACAATTACATCTCACATGACAGGAGAAGTAAAATCGACATTTGCAGGAAATACATCATGTAGACTACTGCCAGTGTAGGGGCCCCGTGATGCTATGCAGGCCATCCCTTCCCATTACAAAAACCCACCCCACTTCCCTGCCTCCTCCGGGCAACATGGTCATCCCCACCTCCCCCTCCTTGCGCCAACCCCATTGATGCAAAATCATGCTGTTTTGCAATACTCACAACTGTCTCCATGCCACCGCCCCACCCATGCACCGTTATCATTCCACCCCATCCCACCCCTCTCACCTCTGCACCTCCTCCAGCCCCATGATCATCTCCACCTCCTCATCCTCCTTGCGCTTATCACCCTCCTCAAACCCTACCAGGGTCCCGGCAACCCCACCGGCGTCCCCCCGCGAGGGCCCTCCTGCCCCCGTGGTGGCTGTGCGCAGCTGGCAGCTCTTGAGCGCTTCGTGGATGGAGCGCGCACGCACACACACCTCCCGGTCATCGTCCGTCATCTGGTTGCTCAGCATGGTGTTGATCTTCTCCTGGAAGGGCACAAGGAGGGATGTTTGCCGACCAAAATCATATGTATATTGGGTATATGGATATCTACATTCATGACAATCTTCTCCTAGGGATGGCGCAAGGCGGAAGGGTCTGTAAAAATGTCGCACAAATGCAAAACAAAGCACGGTACCATTGAAACTGGCAAGCAATGATTGGGTTAAATGCATATGCTTACCAGCTTATCCACGTCATTTGGCAGGCGGATAGTTTGTTTGATGCTGGGGAAGAGTGCGCATGCCTCCAGCCGCACATTGGCAATTGGGTCCATCATCAGGTCCAGGCAGGCCTCCAGTATGTACTCCTGGACAACAAAAACTTTATTGCAAAGTTTCCATATTTACTTCATAGCCCAGACGGTGTTACAGTTCCCTCGCATGGTTTTGCCATCCCACTCCAGCTGTTGCAACATGGCTCGTACCATAGCTAGTTCGTGAAGATTTGTCTTTAATCGCTGATAGTACTCCTTTGTGCTTACGGCAAGGTAATAGGGACGTCCCGTGCACGTGGACCATGTTAATGCATTCCCGCCATGTGCAATGCACATTTTGCATTGGACCACCTTGGGGGAGAGGACTGGCCTATCTGGTGGAAACATCACAATCTATATGCAACAATGCGCAATCCTTGCATTATGTCTTATCCATTTTTCTCTGCATGCCACCCTGCACCCTTGCCAGCGCACTGCCTGCTCCCGCACCCACCTTGAACCACTTTGTGCTGAAGTAGTGCAGCACCCGCCTGGCAACCATGAGGAATGCCATGCGGGACCAGTAGGACCTCCCACGAGCAAGCTCCCGGATGATCCTGCAGGAAGTCAAATCTGTGATCAAGATGTCGCAAGAGCGACAGTGCCGTAGCCATCCCAGGGATTCTTCCCGCCTGGGTAAACTGCCGGGTTATCATTGTCAGGTGAGACAGGGCGCAGGGTCACCGCCTGAGCCCCAGGAGTAGCAGTATTCCCAGATGGCCTTGAAGGGAGTGGTCGAGAGTCTGTGCGTTCAGCATCATTCAGCAGTCCATCATCGAGGATTCCAGTTGTTGTTTAAACTTTACGGAACTTGATTCGGTGCGTTCAGTGTCAAGGCCGCAGTCCATTTTTGGGGACAAGGGGTTGATATTAATCCAAGCATTTTGTATTTTTAATTCAAGGAACGTTCCTTGCTACACCGGGGACCAAGGAATAGGGAGGGCACCTGCAGTAGATGTCGGTGCGATAGTGCAGCCGTTTGCAGCGCCTCCACAGGAACACCACCACGTCCGCTGCCGCCTCCTTCACAGCCGCGGCCCCACACTCCAGGTGCGCAAAGAGAATGGGCAGAAACTGCCAGTGGTTGACATCCTCAGTGAAAAATTCTGCACACCTGCATTGCCAGAGGCCACTGCATGGTTGATGACTGCTTTCTCCTGATTTGCACATTGGGTTTCAAATGTTAAAGCTCCTAATAAAGGGCAAGTAGCGATGCAGAGCGATGATTTTACTTCTATGCATGTGCCCAGCTAACCAATCGTCAAACTGTGGGTTGCCAGAAAGGAAGTCACTAATGTATACAGGTGCCTGACTTCATGATCGTCGTGATCAATAAACGATCGATTCATGCCATGTACTGAATGTATATTTTCCCCCTGACACCAGACTACAGGATGCTAGGCTTTGCGTGCAGCGATCAACACCAATGCCAGATGCTGCAAAGCACCACAGTCAAGATGCATGCGCACACCTTGAGATGGACATCACCAGGTCATGCTGCAACCGCCAGTCGTGGCTGCTGCTGCTGTTGACCTCAAGGATGGCTGGCACAAAATCTGCATACGTCTTCACTGTCAGCTCCGCCGTGGCTGGCTGGAAGTTGTGCAGGGTGGCACCCAGTTCCTGAACCAATGAATGAAAAGTAATGGGTATATTCTTGTTGCCATGAGAATGGGCTGAGATATAACATATAATAGCAAAGATCAATAGAGAAAAAGCTGCGCAGCCTGCGCTGGAATAGGCGCGACGGTGATGAACTTCTTCCAAAGAGGCTCTTTCTTAGAGGGGACTACAGTCCTGACCATGCAAGGGGGTGGTCTATAATGGTAAAGTGTACAATTGATCCTTGGTCCACGCTGCCCATTACCTGCACCAGCAGCCTCCTCACGGCTTGGTGCTGGTCCTTCAGCAGCTCCAGAAAGATGGCCTTGAGGTGGTGGCCGCACTGCGCCTTGGCCAGCACCGCACCCACTTGGTGGAAAACTGTGGCCACGCCCTCCCGCACCCGCTCATCCTCGTCCCGCGCAAAGGCTGTGGAGTAATGCAAATATTTAAAATTAAAAATAAAACTCCTGTACCAAATTTACAACTGTGTATTTTACAGAAAATTAATGTGTTTAGATTATTATTTAGGCGTCCAGGAAAATGCAATAATTTGAATGATTGCATCCAGTTGTTCTTGAGCAGGCGTGTTTATTAGATGGAAGAGGAGGTATCACAAAGGAGGGTGTCACCCTCCTGTCCCCTATCCCCTACCTATGAAGGCGTCATGCAGGTGGGCGTGGTAGCGTTTCCCTCCAACCACATTCAGGAACATGAGGAGGTTCTCAGCGCACGCCAGCCTGCACTCCACGTCCTGCTGCGCCGCCAGGAACCGGTAGCAGGCCAGGAAAACCGACAGCTCCTGCTCGTTGTTGCTCAAATCCACAGCCGCGATGGTGAAAAACGGACCCAGGAGCTTGGCGATGCACCGCTGCATCTCCAAATCTGGCTCTGGAGACAGGCAGTGCTGCTTGAGCACTGGGATGACCCGAATCCTGCGGACCTCCGAGGGCAGCAGCTCGCTGATCTTGAACAGCGCGTGCATGGCTGCCGTCCGCACCGCCGCCTTCTCATCCACCGTCAGCTCCAGAATCTGCTCCAGAATATCCGTCTCCGTTGCAGGCTTGCCCAGCACCTTGGCGAGGGGGAGCAGCTGGGGGCACACGCACACCCTGACCTGGTAATCCGTGTCTTGGCAGAGGTCCATGGCCCGCTTGAAGAACCGCGCCTTGACATCCTCCCTGGGCAGGTAGGGGGTCACCGCGCCGATGATGTGGCATGCCACCAGGCGAGACCTCACCGAGTCGTGGTGGTGGCCCTGGCCTCCAAACAGGGGCAGCAGCTTTGCCCTGATCTGTGAGGGCTCCAGCAGTGGGGCCAGCTCCAGGACTGCGTGCAACCACGCTGTGCGGACCTGCAGTAAGGGGCATTCTGTAAGGGCCAGAGTTCTGCCATGAGGCTGGATGTGGCAATGCGCCGCATGCAACCAAGCAGTACACCAGTGCCACTGCAAATGAGCCACAACCTGCATTATTTCAATCTTGGGTGACGGTGGGTGCCTGAAATTCCTTTGATTTATAATAATTCATTGCATTAAAAATAATGCAAATTATGGTCATGTGCAATTACAATTCCTTCTGAATTTCTTGCAGCGTAGGTTGCGGTTCCGTTTACAGCCATGCAGCATTTCCAGGGACCCCACCTCATCCGGTGCATCCCCAGCCAGCCCATGGTACACTGCCAACAGGAATGGCACCACGCAGTCGGTGATATCCACAAGGTTCAGCAGCTTGTCTCTCAAAATAGATGAGAAGCATTCTGCTGCCTCCACCTGCAAGGCAACAATGAATGGGTGTGCCACGAGCTTGGACACAAGGTTCCAAGACCCTGCTGAGGCATGCACTGGATGGAAAGAAGGTGCATAATAGTACGTGACGTTCACTACTGGCTACTTGCTGATGCAAATATGGCTACGCAGTATACTGCCTGATTCCTCCAGATATGCACCTCAGCAGAGTATGCACTGATTGCACCTGCATGCACGTCACGGGCTGCAGCGTGGCTTGCAGCACATGAGCCGCAGATAACTATGGATGCAGCTGAGCAGTGGCTTGTCCTGTATAGCATATGCATGGCGCTCCTGTAGTGGCTTGTCCTATATAGCATATGCATGGCAACATATGCGTGACTCACCTGTAGCTCTAGCTCTATGCCAGGGAGCACCTGAGCGAGTTGCAGCACTGCCACGTCCAGAATGGAGCGCCCATGCTCTTGCACAAGACCGGGAAGGCTGCAGAGAGTGCGAGGTACAATGGGGTGACCAGGCGCAGTGGGTGGGGAGGCAAAGTTAAGGCACAGCAGGGTGGGCACAGGGGAGTGATCTTGAGGTTGTGCTTAGTGCAAGGAAATAGGGATATAAACTGGTGCAGCACCACATCGGACACATGGGACATCAGAACGCCAAATTTGCCCTTAACCAGCCTGATGCCCAACAAGCCTGAGTTGCGCCGCTTTACCTTTGAATTGCGCGTTGCTGCTGCACAGGATACCCTTGTGTGAGGTACAGCACCAGCCGCTCATGGTCACTCAGCCCGTCCTCAACCTGTAATACAAGCACAAGTGCCGTGCGTTACATACACTGTGCACTGGGCGTGCAACGCACGCTCCCTGAGTTGCAGTAGTTCCGCTTTTCCAATATTTTGTCACCTGGAGACATAATCTGGTAGGTGGTTACCCTGACCAGGACGGATTACCTACCGTCAAGCACTGTATCTTTTCATCCCTGACAACGTTAGCAAAGTTGGCTTCGCCAGCACCAGGGGCTTCCCACCGCTCTATCTCCATCAACAGCGCCTCCCCTTCACAGCCTGGTGCTGGGCATCACCTGCGCAGGACCCCCCTTGTGTCAGTAGCCATCCTTCTGCACTTGGCTCGTCTAATAGGCTCAAAAGCAGATATACCCGTGTCAAAGCTATGCTTCACAGTTCCAACCAGGTCTTAAATCACTCAGGTAGAGTGAGCCAGGTACGCACCCACGACGTTGCGGTGACAACACCCAAAGTGGAGCTTATCTTCGCTGAATTGTCTGCCAGCAGTGCCTTTGAAGCTGTCTCCTCCTTTGTTCCAACCTGCCCAATCTAGGTTTCACCCTGAAGTTTCAGATGTCTGTTGCTGACAAGGTCTGATGTCAGGCTGTCATCTTGCTATGTAGGGTCTGATGTTCACCATTCCCAGCAAGCAATCCTACAAACCAAGAATATGCAACATCACTTTGCTCACTAGAACCCGCTACACATACTGTGCACATACGGACAAACGGAGGTATGCCTTGATTGTAGGTAAAACTGGTGTTGCATTGCCAAGCACAGCTGAAATCGCATGTTGAGACTGTGCACCACGATCACCAACCAACAACGACCCGTTATGCAAATTAGGGTCATTTAAAGTATGTGTTTCAATAACGCTGCTGGGTTTTCCTGGTTTCGGCCTTTACCAAGAGACCCATATGCCAAGCGGTTGATAGTGGCAAGTGCTGCCTGGCGCTGGTACCTTCAAAGAACTGAACCAAAAACAATGCCTGACCGGATCAATGGCCAAATATCGCAGTGTTGGGCGCTTCCTTCGCCTCTCTTATCTGCTTTGCCTTGCCGTTTGAGTTGAAGGCATGCAACACATGTGAGGTCCCGTAAGTCAGATTATGGCAACCACTGGAGGTGTAAGACGCGACGTGCGTGATTTGCAACAAGATAAGTGTTCCAATACAACACCCTCGGCGTTGTTTTACCTGTTGAAACTGGCACAACAAAGTTTGCCCAACCTGATGGGCGGTTTTGCCTGGTGCTGACACGTGGACATTGAGTGCCAGCTGGAGTTATAACTGCATGCGGGTTGACTGATTATCTGCAGCGAAAAAGAGCTGCCTCGTATGATATAGCTAAACAAAGGTCAAACACCGCCACAAAGCAGGTCTGAAGCTGAATTAACAGTCGATTGCTTCTCAGCAGCGGTGCGTGCTGTGTTGAAATCAAACGGCATGTCCTAGGCAATGAGCAACCAAAATGGCACGAAGAACGCCAGTGGAGTATACTGAGCCGTGGATAATCTATAGGACATGTTGTAACTTCAACAACTATGGCTCAACGATCTACTTTGACGTTCGTGACCCTGAACTGTTCCGCAAAAGCCACCTGGTGCATGCATTCAATGTGACAGGGGTTGAAGGCAGTGGACTGAAGGTGAGCCACGCGGTTCACAACAGTCAGAACAGCGTCATAGCTGTGCCTCCCTTCTACAATAATTAGACACGAGCGACGGCATCACATTTGTGGCTTTTGCAGGACCAAAGTGAGAGCTCCTATCAGCTGCCATGGAATGACACCATATGGTAAGGAGTCTTGTGTGTCTTTATCTGCCGTTTCCTCACCAGTAATAGACTTACAACGCAACAAGTTTGGATTTGGCAGGAACAAAAGGACCGTGGTGGTGTATGGAGAGTCTGGCTTGGACACAACCCACCCTGTTGTCAGAAAGCTGGTGGAGAGCGGCGAGCCAAATTATGTTGCGGTTCTTTCAGCAGGGTAGGTTCTAGACATGTACCGGGTCCTTGGAAGCCATTGTGCCACCCTCATCCCGAGCCTCTGTGCAGGTTTGACGTCATGAAGATGCTGTATCCGTGCTTGTGTACCGACTCGGTCGGCCCAGTTGAGCTACAAAGGTGAGGGTGGTCGAGCCTGGTGCACGCTGATCCACGCAGATGGCTTGGCAAACACCTCCTGTCTATCAGGTGCCTGTGCTAAGTGGTGCCTTTCTTGCAGGTATCCATCAGAAATCCTCCACAGGCAACTGTACTTGGGTGATCAGTGGCACGCAGAAGATGTCAAGGCAATAGCGCCGTTGGGCATCAGCAGGCAAGACACTCTGTTTGCATTGCTTGTGGTGATGTTGAGGTGTGCACGCACATGGACCTGCTGAACTGATACAAGCTTTATGGTGCCTAGGATCGTCACTGTGGTCAACGAGCCCGACACAGTCAAGACGCCTCCAGGCATGGAGCGGCTCAAGATCACCCTTGATGACATGGATACAGAGCCAATAGAAACCTACTTTGAAGCAACATACGCGTTCATAGAGGAAGCCATCACGTCTGGCAAAGGTGGGGAGCCAATGCAGTGTTGACCAGCACGCCTAGGAAGTGCTTGCAGACCCCTGGCATACCCCTGTGGCTCTACCCCCTGTGGCTAACCCCTGTGGCTCTCGTGCAGCTGTCCTGGTGCACTGCCAAGCAGGTATGAGCAGGTCTGCCACGATAGTCTGCGCGTACTTGATGCGCAAGAACAGGTGGACTGCCGCCGCTGCACTGGAGGTCGTGTGTTCCAGGCGAGAGATAGCTGACCCAAAGTGAGCAACAACCAGTGTTTCCCGTTTGTACTACGCAACGTGGATGTTGTGCTGTTCCTGTTTACCTGCAGCATAGCGTTAACCCTGCCCCCTTCTCCCGTCTTGCAGCGACGGGTTCCGATTGAAACTGAAGGCGCTGGAACAGCAACTGGGTATTGCAGCTGAAGAGTGAGTTTACGTCAAATGCTGCTTTTTGGTTGCAAGTGGTTTACTGTGCTCTAGACTGACACAGATTGGTTGGCTTTTGCAGACCAAGGCTGGCAAAGAAAGAGAAGAAAAGGTTCCCTAGGGTGAGGAGCCTCTTGGACAGGATTGCCAGCCCAAAGTCACGGCCAACAAGTTGAAGCCAACATAGAGTGTATTCATAGAGGAGAATAGAGAGCAAGAACCCCCCGCGGCAGCTGTGGCACATTAGACGAACATATAAAACGCACTTGCCTCTTTGCCTTATATGCATGCATGGCATGCTTCTGTTTGCCAGTGCCAGCTACAGTCAAGCTTTGTCAATCCTACCTCGACACCCTACTCGCCAGCAAGCACTGTTGCTTGACCTAGCACACTGCCGCGTATCAGGCCGTCTTTCTACCAAACTTTCAAACTTGTGTGTGCAACCAGGCCGTGGAGTTTCTTTATTGCAATTTACTTCAAACTGCACGCACTGTGACAAGCCCATAGCTTGCGATGCCTCGAGAACTAGCTGAGTGACACTGTGAGAGGTTTAGAAGAACGGATCTTGTGCAACGTGTTCCCTGTTTGATGTCCGTGTGGACCACCTTGTCATCAAAACCTACAACTGTTCAAACCACTCGGACTCCTGTTTGCGACGTCCGCTTGCCTACGTTTGCGATTCGCGCCGTTGATCCCGTCAGCACCCATATGTAAGCTTCGCTACAAGTCGGGAAGGCGGCAAGCTGCTGAAACAGCAGGTGTGAGCCAAACGCTGTGCGCGAGTCATAAGTGCATGCATCTGGCATTTATGCATGCATTTGTATAGTAGGGGTGCCTGTGTCTACACCCTCGTGCTTTCACGCCGCCCAGTACCGCTGCAACCCTTTAAAAGGGAGTTGAAAGCACCTGGTGGTCGATGCATGCTAGATCACCGGGTGGTTTGATCGCCTGGTGTGTGACACAAAATGCTGCAGTGGGGTAACTTCAGCATAGGGGTCAAATAGGAAAACACCCACAAAATGCCCTTGAGGGCTTTGGTATGTTTGCAGTGATACTGCACAGGCCTCCTGCACTGCGTGGATGTCATGCTGAGCGCCACTGGACTTGGCGTCAGCGCCAAGCTAACACAGCCATCCCAGGGTTGCCAAACGCCTTTCACAGCCCTGCGAAAACCTAGACAGCACGCCATCCTTGGGTACCAATTACCTGCAAAAGCAGCTGTCCCCAGACGCGTGCAACTCCCCTGCAAGCATGCCGAGGCCCGAGGGAGGCTGCGGGTACATGCCAGCAGCAACCTGCAGGCCTCAAACCAGGCAGACAGCGTCAAGCCCTCTGATGCAGAGGAGTCCATAACTGTCACCTTCAGATGGCCAGCGGCACTGGGGGGCTCCGAGGTCCATGTTGTGGGTACGCACCGCCAACCTTCTTGCCAAACCGACGCCCATACGTGCTCACATCCCACCAGTGCGATCCCCACCTTGGAAGCTGGGTTCTTGCCTCGCAAGGTTTGAGCTGAGCCCATGCATAACAAGAGTCTTGGACGTGGGTGCAGGGACGTTTGCTGGGTGGGACACGCCACTGCCCCTTGGCCGTTCCAGCCACACCGGGGATTTTGTGCGGACACTCGCACTGCCACAGGGCTCCTATCAGGTGAGCTGCTGCTTTACCCCTGATGCCTGGGCAAGTACAATGTCCACACCATACCTTGGTCTTCCACCTGTCAATTCACATGGGGTGCGCTGCGGCGCCTGTCATGCGCGCGTTGCACCCACTGCCTATGACTATGGGTTGCTGAGCATGATAGCAGCAGGCTGTACTCGTGTGCCTGGTATTGACTGCTACCCCTGCATGCTGCATTTGCCTGGGGAGGGACGAAGTTGCGTTCTGACCCTGCCTTGCGCTGTGTTACCGCAGTACAAGTATGTGGTGGACGGCCAGTGGCTGACCTCGCCCTGCGAGCCGGTGGTGGCGGATAACAAGGTAGGCAAAGACCCACTCCCCATTGCGCCCCTGCCCATTGACACTTGAGCAACACAGCACTATTGGGCGTTCTGACCCATCCCGTCTGCATCACAGCATGGTACCAACTGACCGCCCATGCGCCCTGTCGCTAGTCTGCACTCGTCACCTCCACATCCCTGTCTTGTCCCCAGAACTCCACCGCTTCTTTGCGGTTATGTTGACTGGGTGGAACGAATATCTGCAATGCCCATACTGTGCTTGACAGCTTGTGCCACCTTCCACCCCTGCCACAGGGCTTTGCCAACAACCACCGCTTTGTGACGGCGTCAGTGCTGTTCAAATGGAACAAGGAGTGGGGCGGGGAGGAGGTGTTTGTCACCGGGGACTTTGCAGCCTGGGGGGTACGTGCACACCACGAAAAAGTAGAGGGGGCACCATGATTCGAAAATGTCTGGATTCTCTGTTTCCCTGAAAGTGAATAGCTGTTTTCAGTCGCCCCTCCCACAAACTCATCCAACAGGGGCTGGATGGTTGCGCCCATCCCCTGATTTTACCCCCACTGCTGCAGGAGCTGCTGCCGCTTGAGTATGACCCCTCCACCGCCACCTTCACACTCACCAGCTCGCTACCGGTACGTGGCCGCCTTACTGACACCTGGCAACTGCCCACCACTTGCATGCAAGAGACCGACACCTGGCGCGTGCAGCGACAAGCAAGGGACCGACACCTGGAGCGTGCAGCGACAAGCTTGACTTGCACGATGCCGCACTTTACATATCTTCAAAATTGCAAATCACCAAGACCCAGTTCCTGGTGGATGGGCAATGGCACGGAGGGCTAAACCCTAAAGCCTGAACCCTTAACCCTTAACCCCCCTCCTCCCGCAGCCCGGATCCTACTCCTACCAATTCCTGGTGGACGGCCAATGGCGCCTGTCGCCCGCTGCCAATGTGGGGCGCAATGACGACGATGGGCGGCCCTGCAACGAAATAAACGTGGAGCTGCCCCCCGCGTTCCACATATTCTACGCGACTGGCTGGGATGACGCAGTGCTGCAAGTGCGCACGCTCAAGGCGGACGGCACGCCACACCACGTGGTGAGTTGACACAGCCGTGATAGTGTAGGTCCAGTTGAAACCTTGTAAAAACATTATGTTGTGTGAAGGAAACTTTGTACTGTAGCTTACAGCGCTGAACGGCAGTTTGCTCAATGAAAACACAGGTCACGGCCATGCCTAGCTGTGCACCAACCCACAACAAACCCTAAACCCTAAACCCTGGCGACGACCCCCTCGAATTGTAGTTTCCCACCCTGGCGCAGGGCTGGCGCGAGATCCCCATGATGGACACCCCCAGCCGCGCCGCGCCCCACGGCGGCCACTGGAAGACCGCCATCATACCCCTCAACCCGGAGCTGGAGGTTGCCAACTCCCCCGTCTCCCTCGAGTTCTACGTGGTCAACGGCACCACGGGCCAGAAGGACCGGGGGCCCAACAAGTCCAGCTACGTGTGCCCGCAGCCCGGGGGGTACAAGCTGCAGTCGGGCCTGCTGCGGCCCTTCACGCGCGCCATGCGGCCGCCGGTCATGCTGGTGGGTGCTGCTTGGATTTTGGGGATGGGGTGGGGGGTGGGGGGTGGTATATGGGGTGTTAGGGGAAGTGTGGGGTTCAAGAAGGTGTTTGGGTTGTGCACGCAGCCGCGGGGGGTACAAGGTGCAGTCGGGGCTGCTGCGGGCTGGTTCTTGTACGAACCGCCGGCCGCCGGTGAGGCTGGTGGTGATGGGGGGTGGTATACAGGGTGTTGGGGTAGTTGGGGGAAGTGTGGTGTTCAAAGGTGCTTGCTTGCATTGTGCGCAGCCTGGGGGTTGGGGCTGCCTGCGGCCCTTCACGCGCGCCATGGGGCCGCCGATGCTGCTGCTGCTGGCGGGTGGGGCTTGGTTTGGGTGGTCGTGGGCGGGGGGTGGTATAGGGGATGTTGGGTACTTTGGAGAGGGTGTGGTGTTAAAATAGGGGTGTGGGTTGTGGCCGCAGCCCTGGGGGGTACTAGCAGATGGGGCTGGTGCGCCCCTGCACGCGCCCACCAAGCGACCGCCGGTGTTGCTGGTGGGTGTGGTTGTCTCGTGGAGGTGTTGTTTTGTTGCATCCTTTCCACTACTTCCCCTACCTTGTGTTCCTTAAAAAAGGAACTGACAGTTGCGGTTTGGAGTGGGAAAGTTCGGTCCAAAGTTTGCAAAACATAGCGAACGGAAAAGACCCGCCATTCATATCCACCGGTCGATGTCGTATAGTGGTTAGTATCCCTGCCTGTCACGCAGGAGGCCCGGGTTCAATTCCCGGCATCGGCGCCCTTTTTTGCCACTTTTTCGTTCCCGCCATGTAGCGCCCCCCTTTTCCTTCTTTTTTTCGCTTTTTTGGGGCATTTTTTGCTCCATGCTCCCATTTTTTGTCCCAGACAACGCGAATTCGCCTTGATCTGCCGCACTTAGAAGCAGCACTCACCTTGTTGTTAACAGCCACCGTTGTTTTTAGCTCTTCCCAGGTCCCTTTCCACTTTTTAGTCCAGTCCGCCATTTACCTGAAGGGGTGCATTACATGTACCCCTATACATCCACCTCCCCACACCGTTTACCACCCCCTGCGCCACAGCCTGTCTTTCGGCACCTTCAACCACACCTCCCTGTTGCCAAAACCCCGCTCCCACTTGCCCCCAGGTGAGCGACCTGGACGGCACCATGGTGGGCGACACCGACGAGGCGCGCAGCGGGACCATGGTGAGTAGACCCTGGGCCTCACCTTTTGCACTGCATTTGCTGAGTCCACAGTGGTGTGGCACAAGCCTCCAGCAAGGGTCTTTGCTTGCACGCCTTCCTTGCAGTTGTGAACTGTCTTGCTGAGGAGCAATGGGCTGACTGCTGAACTTGCTATCCGTGGTTGCTATGCCGCTTTACCCATGCCTTGGCGCCTGTTTCCTCTTCTTGTTTGTGTTACCTGTTGGGAACTCGAGCAACTATAGCTACTTTGAGAACAAGTTAGGGTTCAGTGTCCAGTGTTTAGACCCTAAACCCCTAACCCCTAAACCCCTAAAACCCCCTCGTGCCCGCGCAGGAGTTCACGCGGTACTGGGAGGACACCGCCGCCCTGGTGGGGTCCAAGCTGGTGTACAACACCGGCAGGTCGCTGGGCCAGTTTGTGTCGCTAATTCGCGACAGCCAGGGCTCGCTGGCGCTGCCAGACGTGCTCATTTCCGCGGTGGGGACCAAGGTGGGTGGGCTGGGGATTGGGGTTACCAGATGGGTGTAGGATCTGGTTTGGAAGGGCTGCGGGCGCATCTCTGTCACTGTGTGAGTTACAGGCACTGAAAGCTGGTGCCAGGAGTGCGTTTCACAGAATAAATCATTCTCCACTCTATCCTACCGGGCTAACCTTTTATGCATATCGCATATTTTTAATAAAAACCCTTGCCCCCGCAGATCTTCCTGCTGGACAACAAGGGGCGCGGCAGGGGGGGCGCCGCCATCGACAGCTGGCGGGAGGACCAGCAGTGGGGCCGGTGGCTGGACAAGGGCTGGAACTTGGAGGCGGTGCGGGGAGTGGCGGAGGGGGCCATGGCGGCCAGCGGGGGGGCGGCGCACTGGCTGGACCGGGGCACCGAGCACCCGCACCGCGTGGCGCTGAGCGTGCGTGTGGACAGGGTGGAGGCGGTGCTGGAGCACATGCGGCGGGAGCTGGCCAACAAGGGGGTGCAGGTGGGTGGGTGGGGTGGGTGGGTGGGTGATGGTGGGTGGTGGGGTGGTGGCAACAAGGGGGTGGGTGCAGGGGGTGGTCGGTGGGCGTGAAAAATGCTGTGTACTGCATGCGCTCAGGCATGCAGAGATTCACCAATGGTCAAACTACAGGGGCATATATTTTCACAGTATATGTCCATGTTGCGGACACCACTCCCCAATTGGCCTGACCAACCCTCCAAGGGTCGCCGCAATCAAGGCGGGGAGTTGTCACCTGCTCAGCTTGCATCCAAAATCCACACAAAGTTCATCCAGGATCCACCAGAAGTCATTTAAGACCAACCAAAATCTTTCACATGTTGCACCTCCCTCACTACCTGTCACCCTCATACTCTCTACAGGCGCGGCTCATCACCAGCGGCCTGGGCGACTGGCGCTACCTGGACTGCGTGGCCTACCGGGCAGGCAAGCTGGAGGCGCTTGAGTATGTGCGCATGCTGTTTGGGGTTGCGCGCAACAGGTGCATGGCGGCGGGGGACTCGTGCAACGACATACTCATGCTGGAAGGTGGGTGGGTGGAGGAGTGGAAGGGGGAGTGAGTGTGGGGTTCTTGATGCACATGTAGTGGTTTCTGATAGGCTGACGTCTGCATGCCGCCTGCAGCGGCCAAGCCACTGTGTCTGGTAATCGGCAGTCCTTAGCCCTGAATGTTTCCTTAATCCCTAAGACCCAAGTCTCCTTGAAGGTAGTCACTCATGCTTAGTGGCCAGCCATATGCGGCGTTATATCCTAGAATTGAAACCTTTAACCCTAAACACAACCCCTCGCCCCGCAGGCAAGCAGCCATGCCTGGTTGTGAACAACGCGCAGCCTGAGCTGGTGGACTGGATGCTCAACCAGCCGCAGACAGGGCGGGTGCTGCTGAGCGACGCTGCGTACGCAAGGGGGATATTGGAGGGCATGGCGCGGCACGGGCTGTATTAGGGATGGGGGAACAGGTGGGCAAGGGGATGCTGAACCACCGTCGGATCAGGCGCGTGCTGCTGAGCGAGCAGCGTGTGGCAAGGGGGATAATGGTGGCAAGGCACTCAGTGGGGTGTACCAGGGGCACACACAGCCGCTTGCTGGCCTACAGAGGGGGTGTTTTCTGCGCACATTTTTGGAAGGACATTTATGACGTGGACTGGCATGCTGGGGTTTGGTGGGGAAGATGTATCTGCACAGGTTGGGGGTGAGGACGGGGGGAAGATTGGTACTCAAAGATTGGATTGAGGCAGCATGGTAGTAGCCTCCTACTGGGTGCATGCCCTGAATGGGGTTGAGGAAGGTGTGACTGGTTTTTGTAGGATATAGCAGGGACGATTATCATAAATGATTACTGCATTTTAACGTATGCCGTTTTTTTTGTACTTGTAGTGGCTAGGGAGCACTAACGGTCGTCTTAGTGGTAGCTGAGGCAGCAGGCTGAGCTTATTGCTTTGCTCTGATCAGCTGCAACCATAATGGATGATTGGAGACTATTCCCTATTAGGGGGAGCTGTTCACGTGCGTACATGCCTCAATGACACAATGATCCTGTGCCCTCTTCTTTGCACAGGGTATATGCAGGGTATATAATGGCTGCAGGGAACATAATGGCACTGCCGACAAACAACCACAACATAACTCCACGATTATTATATCCAGCATATCCTTGCCGGTCAATATCCATCAATGACATCATGATTAGTACTGGTGTAATTATTCAAAGACATGGCATGCGCGGGTCTCGCATTGAGGATCCTGTCAAATGGGCCCCGGGGAAAGAACCCTAGACCCTGTACAGTGTCATTGAGGTTTTTTTAAAATGGGAATTTCATGGGTGTTGGTGCTGCCATAGATGAAAGAAAGGGAACGCCCAGAGGCGAAGGTAAGGTGCCTGGCTAGCGCGCACCATTTAAAATGCCGTTCACCAGGCAGTGCCACGCACAGTGATTGAGAATCAGCAACAGGCATTACTGATGGTTGATTCAAACTGGTGCAGTGAGGGAGCTGCACAGCGCGCGCCAAGGCCAAACATATTTTACAATCGCTCACAAAATTTGTGAGGCGCCAGCACACAACCCATGGTATGAAAGCCCTCCCGGGAGGGACTTTTTCCCTGAATTACCCAAGGTCTGAACTGTGTTCCACAGCTGCCAAAACCCGTTGTTCTGTACCACTCCCAGCGTTGTTGTCAGCTTATCAGTCACCAGGATGAGGTGCTATGGCAAGTGGAGCACAAGGCGATGGCTCCCACTGCTGGTCAGTGCCTGCTCCAAAGGTGTGATTTTGTTTGCTGTCCATTGTGTGCTGCGCAGCTGGTGTGATTTAGGCATACACCATGGATGCTGGCGAGACCCTCCGAGGGGGGTAGGGCTGGTTCGGTTGTAATGCGGGCTGGAGCATGGACTGGCCAGGCCATGGCCACTATGTTGCAACATTGCCCCTTGGTGGGGCGTCGGATAAATTACAGTGTGCTGTAACAGAGATCCAAAGTGGGGATTTGGATCCACCCGGCGTAGTTTGTTGCAACAGACCCTCTGGTGGAGAATATATACACTGGTGGAGTCGCGCTGCTGCTGATAGATCTTGGATCCCAAAGTGTGGACCTAGGGCTTTCATGCACTCTTCTCCAGCAGCTGGATTGGCTGCAGCACATTTTGCTTGTTGGTCTCCGCAATGCACCCGTTCATCATCATCTCGTCCAGGATGAAGTGGGCCTGCAGGGGAAAACAGCCACAACTTAATGCTATGGTGCTGCAGTGGCGGGTACCACCAGCTGGCCATGCCCCTGGTGGAGATAACGGCATGCATCACATATACACAGATACGGCTTCACATGGCCATGGCCACTTCCCATGTCGTCAGCACCCATCCATGGATCTGGTTGGTCAGTTGCCTCTTGCGTGTGTGTGGCCTGTGCTGACAACCGCAAATAGGGCTCACCATCTCCAGGTTGAACATGAGGTCCAGCTCGCACACGTTGCTGAAGTATCTGTCCAGCGTCTCCACTAGGCAGTGGATGAACTCGAGGATGGCCAGCTCGTTCTGTAAGAAATAGGAGAACAGATTCTTTCTGTTGTAGTTGGCAGGTGGGTTGCCCATTGCATGGCCGCTCAAGGTGCAGTTTGAATGAATGATTGTATGAATAGCTGTACCGTGCACAGACAGCAACCCACTTTCAACAACGTGGCTTGAAACCCTACCTCTTCAGCGTCCACGCCCACCAGGAAGAACAGGGAAGCATACCTCCGGTAGATGACCTTGTAGTTTCGGTGCTCTACAAACGAACACTGCAGCAAAAACCCAGTTCAGAATAAGTGGCTGCCACAACCCCCCCCCGTACAGCACTGTCTCAAGGCCTCATAGCTTCATATGCATGCATATAGGGTAGATTGATTGGGACCTGCCTGTTTTTCGGATCTTGCTAAACACTTTCGCACGATCTCTCCTTCCAGTGTCCTTCGTTCCTCGGGCGTCAAGTTTTCATCGGTGTACTTGGCGAGTCTGGTTTGTCCTTGCTTATTGACGAGCAGCACAAACTTGATGGCCATGGCAAAAATACGCAGAAAACTTCGCCCACCTCACACCAGCGCTTTCAAAAACAATAGAGCATGTGGTGGACCATGCTATAAAAACGGAGCTACTGAGAGTGGACGCTCTTGTCAACAGTGTTCACGCCTCCAAAGATGTGACCTCGTGAGAAACCCAGCGGAACGTCACCCGTTGTGCACCAACGCTGTGAAAAGAATAGACACCACAATAGCAACTGCTGCATAAGGTGTTGAGCTTCTAAAGCCACATATGGCGCAGGGAGGGATTGATATCGGAGCCTGAGAAGAGCAAATGGGTCGTTGTCAGTACCCGACGCCCTGCCAGGCACTGCAGTAGGGTTTTATGGTTTAGGGTTTTAGGGTTTACATATTAAGGGTCAGGGGGGAGCCGGCTTTCAGAGGTCCTCATAACAACCATTGCGCTTGGCCACGACCAGGAGGATGCTGTGCTCCTACAAAGTGAACACTCACACACGTTTGGCCACAGTTTTGCAGTGTAACACTTTTTTTGAGGTAATAGTTGCTGAATGAAACAAGGTCAGTTGCCCACATCCTACGCCACACAGCACTTCAGTGGAAATCTAAAAAAAACTGCAGGCTGCCTGTTACTTTCGCTGCGCTAGCTGACCCTGCATGGATTCAAACTAGGGGGATGTCATCAGACAAGGTGTGCAACCTGGTGCCACCTGTTAGTGCCATTGCAGTATCCGCTATCTCCACAATTGTAAGTTGCAGACCCTGCTGTATGATTCGTGCAAATTTTAAAGACCCTGCCTTCTGCACCGTCTCCAGAGGTGGCTGCCAAAGCTGCTAATGTGAACTGCCTAATTGCCGTCAGACACAGCGGGTATTATACTTTATACAGTTGCCGATATGATGTATCTCCCACAGTGCCAGCTGGCTGTGCACTCTTGAGAAGACTCCTGCCATGCGCACCCCTCCCTCCATGACCATGCTTGAAGAAAAGGCTACCACCCGTGCAACTCCCTCAGCAACCGCCCAGCTAAGACCGACTTATTGCCATTAGCTCGTCCAGAAGCGCCAAATACTCCTCGGTCTCTTTGTTCTGCTCCTGTCTCTCTTTTGGCCCCTCCGCGTCTAGCAGGTCCTGCACCCTCTTCATCAAATTGGGGTCTATTGTGTGTCGCTCTTTGTTTTCTGTCCTTGTGTGCACCGTCAACTTGGAGGTGTCTAGTTCTTGCTGAATCCTGCAGAAAGCCGACAGACACTCAGCAAGGAAGTCATGACCAAGGGCACCTGGTTTGAAGACCAGAAAAGTACAAAATAGTACATGCACACTCACCTGGTGTAGTCCTGTGGGGTAGGTGACGCCGGTATGGGGATGCTCTGAGGCAGGTTTGAAGTGCTCTGGCTTACTGCCAGGGACGAATGACTTGTTGCAATGCGGACAGGACTGCATCTGCTTCGTGGGCGGCGTGCCAGCGCTTAGTGACGTTGCCCGAGGCTGTGGAGAAGGATCATCAAAAGGACCCACTGTGTGGAACCCTCTGTGTCAAACAGGAACCAATACGAGGTAGTGCTAGCAGCTGTATTTGCCCATACTTTCACGCTACATAAGCTTCAAACCAGTGTACCCCGACGGAAAACGGCTTGAAGCTGACACGCTGAAGCACTGGCAAGTTGTTTACAGGGCTTCTTTTGAGAAACTAAATGAGCATATAAGCGGGCCCGGCACAAGCGGGCTCGGCGTCTGAACGTTAGGCCTGCCCCGCAGTCAGCGGCGCAGAGCTTTATCACAGTGATACAGGCAGAAGACGTAAAATTCTGATGTGAGCGAACCCAGTGTCAGGGTGTCTTGGACGAATGCATGCATGCATGTGAAGGGTCCTCTGCACGAATACAACCGCTCCGCAAAAGGCTTTGGGTGAGTACTTCACCTTCACGCTGCAATTTCAACATATCGAAGCAGGTTTCTGGTTAGCTGACTGTATTCCAGCACGGTAGGGTGATTGGACATATTCCAACACGCATGCATGCATATATGCACATGCCACGACTGACCCAGCTCGCGGTACCACGAGACAGCCACCTGTGAACCATCTCAAGACACGTTACGTCGTTCTTTCTTTCCATCCCTGTAGCCTGCAAGCTACAAAGAGACACAGCCAGTTATCCTTCCCACTACGTCACGAGCCACGCATCCACTACGACACCACACCCAAGCTTCTATTGGACATACCCAAGGCAACCCCAGGCTTACAACGTGGTAGCCCACGATCATCTAGTACTCCACGTGGGACCTGCAGCCATGCAGGGGCTTACAGTAACGAGGGCCCTGCACCTCAACCTCCTCCGCCCCACCCCACCCCCTTCCTCCTCCACCTTCCACCCCCTATCCCCACCCCACCAGCACGCTTTCAAACCCAGCCACCCAGCCTTTCCGGGCCGCGCACGATCCGTACGTGGCCTCCGCAGCCCTCACCAGCGCCAGAGCCGCTCTGGGTCAATAGGAGGAAGCAATTCGCCAGGTGCTCTGGCTGCTGCTGCCTTGACTCCATCTGCTATTGCAGGCTCCATCCTGTCTACCCGATTGTACAAAACTTACTACCCGACTGTGTTGCTATAGTGTTGGTATTCATGTATTTGAGCCCCAAGGTTTCGCCTCACAGGCGGCCAGGGTGTTCCTCGTCGGGAGCTGCTGCTGGGGAGCGTGGTGGCGCCATGTGCGTGTGCGGCCTGTGGGCGCATGGACTGGTATGACAAGTACGTAGAAGGAAGCCCCAGGGGTGTCCAAAACCCTGCAACCCTACCATGTCCCTTCCTGCACACGAAATAGGAAAAACCCTAGGGTTCTTTTACAAACACCGCAAGCACAAACACATTTTTGTCCTGGTTAAACTTTAGGGTTTGCAACCTGGGAACATCAACTTACACACATCACAGGGCCCTAAGGGGTGCAGGGCGCAGTAAGAGCCATCATTACAAACCCTAATCAGGGTCTATTTTTTACGCATTTATGGGTTCTGAGAACACCACTGCTAGGCTGTACAGCACGTAGTTTTCTGCTGAAAGGGGCCCAGCAGCCTATACCCTAAACCCTAAACTATTGGCCATGTGCCGAGGCTGGTGTGCCCCCCGCTGCAGATATTTTGCCTACGTCATGCGCAATGGCATGGGGCGCTACGAGGAGCAGATTGCGCCGGTGAAGAGGCAGATGTTTGACCAGCTGCTGGGCCAGGGGGGCGTTTCACAGCTGCTGGAGATTGGGGTGGGCACGGGGCCCAACCTAGGGTACTACGCGGGCGTGGAGGTGAACCCTGGCAAACCCTAGCAAAACCCTAATCAGTTGCACCCCACAATAAGTTTGGTATTGTCGACCAAAACCACATTGTTGGTCACATTGTTGGCCAAAACCACACACATTGATGTCATGATACACTTGACATAACTAGTTGATAGGCACATGTGTCCCAAGGGTATCGCAAGACGTGCACCAAGCCTGCAGGTTTCACATTTGGCTCCATGGTGCGCCTTTGCATCTCCTTACATATGTGTAGCCTTATGCACGCCTTTGGCGTTTGTTTTCTTTTCTTTTCTTTTCTTTTCTGTAGCATGTGTGTCTTGTAACACCTCATCACCCACGGAAGCAACAACATTCCACGGAGCTGTTCTTTCTTTTCTAATATTTGTCTATGCTTTCCCAGGGGATTCGCGTCACTGGCCTTGACCCCAACCCCCAGATGGCCCCCTATGCAAGGGAGGCGGCGGATGAGGTGGGGCTGGGGAGGGAAGCACTGAAGTTGCTGGAGGGCAGTGCGGAGGCAATGCCGCTGGAAGATGAGAGCATGGATGCAGTGGCATGCACCCTGGTGAGAGTCTAGGGCGTAAGTTTTAGGGATTGTGTGTGAGGGTTTTGCAAGGGAGCATGGCAGCATGACGTTCATCATTACTGTGCCATGCACCCTGGTGAGGGTTTGGGGTAAATGGTTTAGGGTGTAGGGTTTTGCGAGGAGCGGCATGGGTTTAGTGCCACGCACCCTGGCAAGGGTGCAAGGCCCAGGTTTGATGTAGACAAGTTTGGCATTGTACGTGTGAGGCAACCATTTCCCCTCTCTACTGCTCCGAGGGAGTGTGTGTACGCGAGTGGGAATTGTGCGTGGAGGAATCTTGGCAGCCGCATTGGACCGGGCCTCTGGCCACAATGGGTATTACGTTTTCGCATTTCCTACCATGCATGCCACTGTACCATGCCTGCATGGCAAGAGACACCGTGGCCCCCCACCCCACCACCCACAGCCCACCCCCCACCCCCAGGTGCTGTGCTCGGTGTCCAGCCAGCAGCAGGTGCTCAAGGAGGTTGCTCGAGTGCTGCGTCCAGGTGGCGCCTTCATGTTCATCGAGCACGTGCTGGCGCCACCCGACCACCGCCTCCTGCGCCTGGCGCAGGGCCTGCTCAACCCGCTGCAGCGCGCGGTGGCGGACGGCTGCAACTTGAACAGGTGGGTGGAGGAAGGTGGGGGTGTTGTACAAAAGTAAATGTGGGGCCAATGTTAGAAGGTTATAACCAACTATAGTTAGTTACATGCACTCCAGCAAGACAGCCAGATTAACAGTCAGTCTTGCACATGCAGTGCCACGCAGCTCTATCCTGGGACTGTTTGAACCATTTATTGATTCCACGCGACTTAAGGTCCTGCTGGAGAACGTCAGCCCATGTGGCCCTTGGCTTACCTACCCCCTTTGCCCCCTCTACCCTACCAATCACCATACATTTAGGAACCCGAGCATCCGGTAAACGTCCTTGTTTTGTTGCAACGCTGTATTACATGTATTGGGTCTTTGTCACTGCAATTCGAATTCATGTTGTTATGCTGCCACACTCCTGGTTCATGAATCATTGCGCCTTTTAAAGACTATATTTTCCCAATCAATTACTCATTCATTTGGCTGCGTAATTTTGGCTACTGTTTTTGAAAATCCTCATAAGAAATTGTGTTTCAACCTGTTAAATTGCCTTGGACAGGGACACGTTGGGGGCCATTGAGGGGAGCGGGCTGTTTGAGGAGGTGGACGCAAAGCGCTTTAAGGTGGAGGGGCTGGGGCCCATCGCACCACATGTGGCAGGGATTGCTCGCAAGGCGTAGTGGCCTACAAGCAGGCTGCAATTTCGACTACTTTTTCAAATGAGTTAATCACCTGGGTTCAACTACTGACGTCAGACAGATCGCTCAAATAGCAGTGGTTTGGATCATAATCTAGCCCATTATCCGTCTCCAGCTTCACCAAAGACACCAGCCCATCCAGAACCACCTTGAGATCCGTGTCATGGTCGACTGTCAGCTTCAGGTGCGTGAGCTGGGTGAGCGCCTGGAGGTTGTAGCTGGGAACTGGAAGCGCAAGCTGCTCCGAGTCCCAGCGGCGGAGACTCAAACTCTTGAGCCCTGGTGGCCAGGTGCTGGGGAGGGAGCACAATTGACTCGCTGAAATGCACATCCAGGTGTGTCAATGTGGTCAGCTGTGACAAATCCCACTGGCCCTCAAAATCCCCCAGATGATCGACACCCAACCCCAGCGAGGCCAAGCCCACCATGGGCAACAGCGCCTGCACCCACCCTTCGCACGCCAGGAGCGTGTCGCTTTCTGGGACATAAGTGCACATCTTTGACAGGCTGGGTAGTGGCGGCAGGTGGGGTACATTGTCCATAGGAAGCGCGAGCATCACCAGGGAGTGCTGGAAATTGGACAGAGATGATATCCCAGGCAGGGCGCATGGCGATGGTGGCCACCCGCGGTTTAGGATGAACTCGAACTTTGTGAGGCGAGTCAGCTGTCCCAGTCCCAGGAGTGCGCTTGTCACGCTGCCTTCCAATTTATACCCCTCCCATCTGCACTTGAGCGAGAGGGTCTGCAGGCCTGTCATGGCACACAGCGCTGCCAGGGCTGGCACGGAGGCTTGCCTGTCTGCCACACGCACCACCACACCCTCCAGGTGGCGCATGTGGGCGGCGCTGACGGCCTGCAGGAGAGGCAGGAACTCCTCCTGTTTGTAGAGGGATAGCGTGTGTGTTTGAGCCACCCTGGGAAGCAGGCTGGTGCTGGTGCTGGTGGTTGGGGCCGGGGCTGTGGCTGCTGCTGCCAGCAGGGCCTGTGAGCTGGTCTGGCTGTGGGGCATGGTTGGGACCCCACTTTGCGTTAGGAATGGCACCAAAGAGGCGTGATTTCTCTCTTGAAATCTGTCTGGATACATCGTGAGGTATGTCCTTGTGTGATGCCTGCTACTCCATGCTTCGCTGATGTCCAGCTGGCCCCAAGCTGCGCTGGGCCCCTGCAGGGCCAACCACCAGCGCCTGCACACCAACTGAGCGCGCACACGTTCCCTCACTGGCAGGCATCCTAGCACCTCCTGCAGGATGGGGTCTGGCAGCTGGTGGATGGTGGTGCGGGCGAGGATGGCTGCCATGGTGATGGTGGGGAGTGCCACACAACCTGCAGGGACAGACCAGGCAGCCAGTCAGGCGCACCTGTATTTCCAAGCCACCAGAACTGCTGATATAACGGTTTAAGATGACTATCCACACGCTATGCAGTGTGTAGAGGGTGTATGAGGCTTGTGTATGGGTGAGGGGCATATGGGCTGCATCTTGAACTTTATAATTACCCATTTGAACAGTATAGTTGGTTCCAGGCCTAACACGACAGAATTGGGTGGTTGTTATAGATGGTATTAAAATCAAGTACAAATCTGGCTGTACTGCTCAACGCGTGTGACTAACTAGCATTGCATCCATGATGCATGCATACAAGTCATCAGCTCGTGAGGCAACGTGCTGCTGAGTGGGTACCAGCGAATAAGCTTTACAGCATACCTAACTACACAGGCTAAGTCCATTTACAAGGGCTAAGCGTGAGTACACTTGTGGGCAACTCGTTGGTGTCGGTATTCCACTGGGGAACAGATTATGCCTCTGGTCCAGAGTCTGGACAGGCCGCACCTTGCTGGTTCAAACCGGGTGGTGGGGTTTTTAAGTGATATATGTGCACACCCACGGTGAGGCTGTCTGGCTGATAACGCTATCCGATAACCAGTTGGGCTCCAAGCCTGGAGGCCCACGTCGCAACTTGCTCGGGAGTTGCAGCACTTCGGTAGTTCTAGGAAATGGATATAAAGTTAGCTTCCATCACCAAGGCTATATTGCCAGGACTCCTGAAAGGAGCATAACGAAAGTATTAGCTGACTCAATTTGATGTGATGCTGGGTTTCTTTAGGGTTATAGGGTTTGGGGCCCATCGGATCCCGACGGATTTCCAAAAAAAGCCCAGTGCATGCATAAAGTGCTGTAGTTGTTTTTGCATGTGAGCGTTGTTTTTGCATGTGAGCGTTGTTTTTGCATGTGAGCGCGCATTGCTCTGCACACCTCCGCTGCAGGGATGCTGCCCCTGTCCCAGCGTGTAGTCTATGGCTTTCTGAGCCGCGACGGGTACATTATTATTCTATTTCTAATTCAGTGCTGTAGCCTTGTACTCATTGTACCGTACTCCCAAGGAAACCCCTCGTGTAACTGGGCCCTGGCGCACAGACAGCCGCTGAGCGATCCACGTTCCCTGTTAGCCTTCGTGTGCACATCACCAGCTTTGTGGCCACAACCCGCGCGCTAACCTGCCAAGGTGGTCGTTGCTACCTCTGTCAGTGGCACTTGCTCACGTCCTGCCCCTTTGCAACCAGGTCGAAGCTGACTATTTATCCTTCTGGTGTATTCCTACTTGCAACCCAACAGTGATGGAGCAGGAGTCGGGCGCTGCACTGGGCAAGGCTGTGGGTGATGAAGACCTGGAGGGGCATGCAACGGACACCCCACACCAACAGGAGGAGCCACAGGCAGGGTGTGATGCACAGGACTGCCTAACCTCTTGCATGCATGCCCTCCTGCTGTGGGGTACTGAGCTAGGGTTTATGAATACTAGGTGCTTGCTGCTGGCTGTCCCACTGGACTGGAGAGGAGAATAGACAAGAGAACCTCCCGGGTGCAGTGCACACTTGGGACAGGGGACTGCTAAGTCTATATGTAGCCCCCCTGTCTTGCTCGCTCCTTGACTCTGCCACTCTCCACGCAGGATGGGGGACCCGAGGGCAGCGGGCCCATCCTCGACCCCCCCTTTGCCCCTTTCACGCCCCCCTTCACCTTCTGGCAAGACCTGGCATGCCTCCTTGCTCTGGGTGCCTTCCTGGGAGCCTTTGGATACGGGTGAGCTCATGCAGATGGCGGGGCACCCTAAACCCTAAACCCTAAAACTTGTCCTGGGTGCCTTCTTGGGAGCCTTTCCATTTTTTCATCGCTGGCACCCGTCCCACACACCAGTGCATCAAATGGAACCAATGTCATGAAGATACGGTAGTCGCCGTGCCCCTTTCGTTGTGCTGCACCTTCACCATTGGCAACAATTTACATGTTTACCGTTGTGAATCAACACACAAACGAATCACAAAGCCCCCGATCCCCTGCAGCTTCACAAAGGCCATTACTGCATCAGTCAAGGGCTGGTCAAGGGCAGCCAACCCCTCATGGCCAGAGGCCCCCGCGCTGCAGTTTGGAGCCGGCAGGGCATGGTACATAGGGCTGGGCGGCGCCACTGGGCTGGCTGTAGGGTTTGCTAAGATGCTGGTGGGCCTGGATGAATACCCTAGCTTCCTGACGCACATGCGGGTAAGTACCTGAGATGCATGCCCCAGCTTCCTGATTGGAACGCGGTTAAAAACCAGACCCTGAACCTTAACTTCCTGAGTCACACATGGGTGTTTCACACCTCGCCCACTGATTGCAAGTTCTTGTGATGCTTACCTCCCCTTTTTTGCCGTTCACTGGCAGGCGACGCATGTCGACCCAGTTATTAACCCTAAACCCTAAACCCTAAGCTGCCCCAGCGCTGATCACTATCCTTGCACCACAGGCGATGCACGTGGACCCACTCCTTAAACCCTAAATCCTGACCTGCCCAGCGCTCTCCGCTGCCCTTGCACAGCAGGCGATGCACGTCGACCCAACCCTTATACCTTTAACCCTTATCCTAAAACCCTAAGCTGCACCAGCGCGACCACCCCCCTCGCGCTCTAGGCGATGCACGTCGACCCCCTCCTGGGTGCCAAGGTCTGCCTGTGCTCCCTTATCGGCCTGGTAGGCGGCGCACCCATGGGCCCCGAGGCAGGCCTGGGCTCCATCTCAGGCGCCCTCAGCACCCTCATCGTCACCCGCGCCCGACCCTTCACCCTACAGCCAGACATGCGCCGCAAGCTGTATGTGGCCTCTGCCATGAGCAGCGCGTTTGCCTCCATCCTGCCGAGCCCCCTGGTGGCCTGCTTGCTGAGTTTTGAGATCGGTGCGCCTCCCCAGCAGTGGGGCATCGGGTACATGCACTACGTGGTGATGCTGTCTGGGGGCTGCATGGCCTCCTTCGTGGTGTACTACGCCATACAGGGCTACACCTATCTCAACCCGCAGGTAAGGCTCATTTAATTATTGTTTATTATTGTGGTCAATTACGACCTATTATGTTTTGAGCAATAGGTTCAAAAAAGTTGGTTCCTATTTGTTTGCTGTAAGCAATGGCTTTGCTACTTTCATTTTTGCTTGTTTATTATCATTCGTTCCTGAACACCTGAATCCGGAGAGATTGTACATTGCAGTGGAATTTTCCCCCTTCATTATTTAATCTTTGTACTTAATTTCCATGTTTATTCCATACTTTTAACGCCCACCTGACCCCGCAGGCACTCTACTTTGCAGCCGAGTCGGTGGAGACCTACAACCAAATGTACATTCTGGAGGGGCTGCTATTTGGGGTCATGGGGTTCGCCCTGTCCATCGTCTACCTCATCACCGGGGGCCTGGTCAAGGGGGTGGTGGGTGCAATTAAAGCCAAATTGGAGCCTCGGGTGGGGAAATGGCCCCGGGTGGTGCTCATGTGCGGGGCAGGTGGAGCGCTGTATGGCGCGCTGGGGTGGGCGATGCCGCTCACCCTCGCCGACGGGTCCCAAACCCTTACCACCGTCATCCGGGACGGGGCGGGGATCGGCTCGGGGGTGCTGGCGGCATCATGCTTCGCCAAAGGGCTGTCCTACCACATCGCATCGGAATTTGGGCTGGTGGGTGGTCTCATGTTCCCCATGCTCTCAATGAGCGCCATGTTAGGATCAGTCTTTGTGAACCAGACGGGAGTCAATCCCGTGGTGGCATTATCGTGTTCACTGATCGCGCTAGCGGCGGCGCTGGTGCCTGCGCCCTTTTTTTTGGTGGTGCTCACAGTTTCGGCGATGCTGGTGACCATCCAGGGCGTCATCCCGGTGTTTGCAACCGCGTGCACCGCTTACCTGCTGTGCATGGGGGTGGGGGTGCCGCAGGCCATGCTGGCCGCAGCCGCGCGCAGGAAGCAGCCCCCCTCACATGGCTAGCTCAGTATTTTTTCCCGACCAGCAGGTTCCTTGTTTACTTGGAGTGTACGGTCGCTGGGTTCCTGGGGATGCAGACACTGGTGTGCATGGTGGTGAGGGTACAGGGCATGGCGTTTGCCAGTGTTTGCCACGGTGAGCATGGGTACCCCCCACGCATGTGGAGCTCAGTCTTTTATCTTACACCAGCAAGTTTCCTTATTTTTTTGAGGTGCACGGCCACTAGGTTTCTGGGGATGCTGACTCTGTCGGCCAAGGTGGTGAGGGTCCAGGGCACGGCGCCAGTGTTTGCCACCGCGCACAGGGGTGCCACAGGGCATGCTGGCGGCGGCCACGTGCTGGAGCAGCTCCCCACGCATGGGTAGCTCGGTATTTGTTCTTTTAATCCAGCGTGTTGGGGTGTACAGTGACTGCGTTCTCCAGCTAACATTGGCACCAAATCATCGAAACATTTCTTGGAGCACCTTTTTGCGCAAAAGGACGATCATTATCAAGATTATTTCCTTTTTTAACACTTTTTAAGACGATTTCGACGACAGTTGTTTCGCTTTCATTGTTATTGTTGTTCTTGCGGGTTCAAGCATCGCACTGGCGCCATTGCGCAAAGCCTAGTGCATTAAATCGTCGACAGTATCCATTTCTATCCGCGCGTGTGTGTTGTGCCTGGCTGTCTCCTGTGGGCGTTTCCTTCCTTTCTTTCTTCTTCCGCATATTTGTGACTTCTTTTCTTTCACTTTTTGCTGATTCATCCGCAGAAATAAAGAGTGCCTTCCAGTCCCAAACCCAATGCCTCCACAAAAATGGCAATCTTTGAGGCCTTGGGGTTCAACAGTGGTGAATATTTAGTCGTCGACAATGGACATGTTAATTACACTTGCCGCTGGGGCCATGCTACAATAATCCATGATGATCATGGTAGCCTTTGTCCATGTGTGTGGCTAGGAAACAATTGGACGTACCATCCCAGATGCCGCATCATACGGTACCATATGATAAGGTCAGTATGCATATGCATTTGTTTCTTTCTGCCCCCCCCTGACAGAGGGGGTAGAATCTTTCTTCTTCTACTGAGTGTGAAACACAACTTACACTAATTTAGAAGACCCATACATCATGTTGCAGCCAAAGTGGATTGGCCCACTGCGCTCCACCAGACATCGTCCCCAACAAATACTAGATGTGGCTGCATTCTACAGCAAGCGCCACACCCACAATGATTGCGCAGTACTTTTAGCTGAAATGTTCAACACCCCGGCAAGCAGGATATGTATGCAGTACGGTTTCTGCATCTTTGCACGCTCCCTATCCTAGGTTGAACCAAGGGTGTGGCTGCCCTTGCCAAACCCTAGCCAAGGGTGTAGCTGCCTTGCCTAGGCGCATGTCCAAATGTGAAACTAATGCCCAAGATTCCACCCCCCCTGAAACCCCCGCCTCTAATGCTGCCCGCCGGCACCCCCATTGGACAACAAATCTTCCCCCTTGTACTTCAACTTGAGCTTTATCCCCGTCTGCCCACCACCCACCCCACTACCCCCCTTGCTGGCGGGGCTGGTGGCCCCCCTCCCGTTGGCCTCAGACCCCCCACCCCCCACCCCCCCGCTCCCCTTGGCGGCGCTCCCCTTGCACGCGAGTGATATCCGCACCTTGAGCGCACCCCCACCCCCCTCCCCTAACGTGGGGTGCTGCCCCTCCGCCGGTGCACCCCCCACCGGCTGGGGTGGGTGGGGTGGCGGCTGCTGGTGCTGGTGCTGGTTGACGAGCTGGGGCAAGGCGCCACCTGGCGCACCGCCCATCGGTAGCTGCTCCACCAATGGCTGCATGGGGAAAAGACCCGCCAGTTGTGCGAGCAACGGGGGCGCATTCGCAGCCACCTGCATCGGCAACCCGGCGACACCCATCACACCACCACCACCACCACCACCGTCACCCAACCCCCCATCATCCTCCGCCATCAGCATGGCGGTCAGGCTGCCCATGGCGGGGGGCGCCTCGGGGACCGCCACCGCCCCCGCAGCTGCGTCTATGAGGGCGTGGAGCGACTCCACAGACAAACCCCCCTGCAGGGCCTGCGTGTATGGGTAAGGACAAGGATCAGGAATGGGTACCGGCTGTGGCTCTGGCTGCATTGTTGGCATGCATGCAATGAACCACGCAACCCGCTGCGTAGGCAACACGCTGGGGCAAGGGCAGCAGCGGCGGCGGGCAGACTGCGCACGCTCATTCACACAAAACACAACACGCCCAAATGAAGAATCACAATCCCAGGGAGTGCAAGGATCCCCACCTGCATGATTGCCGAGATGGGGTTGGCTCCCCCAGTATTTAGGGGCTCAGCGGCGGGCGCCGGCTGTGGCTGCGGGTAGGTAGAGGGTGGGTAGTCCTGGTGCGCCTTGAGCTCATTCTCCCCCAGGTCCGACATGTCCACCCACTCAAAGCTCTCAGTGTCGGGGGAGCCCTCGTCGTAGGTCAGGCGGTGCTCACCTGGGGGGTGGGGGTTGGAAGGGTTTAGATGGGGGGCAGGGGAGAAGGGTTTAGGTGGGGTAGAGGAGAAGTGTGTGTCGGGGGAGCCCTCATCATAGGTCAGGCTGTGCTCGCCTGGGGGATAGGGGGTGCGGTATTGAGGAAGGGGAATGGGGGGCGGGTGTTGAAGAGGGGGAGGGAGGGACACCTCGATGCTTCTTTTGACTGGGGGGATGTAAATTTAAGAATTATTTTCTAATACTTTAAAATGAGTTCATAGCCCTCGTCGTAGGTCAGGCGGTGCTCACCTGGGAGGTGGAGGTTCGAAAGGGGAGGAAAGAAGAGTGTGTCGGGGGTAAGGCTCAGTGTGCTTACCATGTGGTTTTCTATTGTTAAGGGGGAGCATTGCGACACCCAGCGAGGCGGTAACTGCGGGGGGGTTGGTGGGTGGGAACCATGCTTGTCATTGGATACAGCCAGAGGGCGATCAAAGGCCCATTGCATGGCCTCCCCCTTGTTGACCCTCGACTGCTACATGCCCCAGACCCCTTGACAATCACTAGGCGCAAACCACAGCCCCCACCCCCCGCTCCCCCCGCACCCATTCCCGCCTCCCCCGCACCCATTCCCACGCCCCCCGCGCCCACCTTTTGCCTCGTTGAAGTCCGAGATGGTTGCCTCCCACCAGCCCCCAGAGTCTGGCCAGTACCTCAGCACCTTCACGCCCAGCGCGCTCCCCCTGGCGGCATGCAGCAGGCTCCCAGCGCTCGATGCAGCCCCTGAAGAGATGTGATGTAGGGTGTAGGGTTTTGTGTGCCTCAGCAAGGGTGGCGGGTGGACGGAAGCATGGCGGGTGAGACCCCAGTGCACTGCAGTGGTTCTCTAGCAAGGGTGGCGGGTGCAACAGGTGCGGTGGCGTGTTCCAGGTGTGGTTTGGTTGCCACCTTCGCCAATACAGTGCATTGCAATTCAACACAGCACAGTACAAACAAAGAAACAAACAAACGGCATTTCCGGCCCTCACAGCAAAGTACAGTACACCATTCCCATATACCCTAGTCACAAGAGCGCCTCACCTAATTGCTGGGCTGGCGCTCTGGCGGCTGCTGCCTCCCCGTCACCTGAAATGAACACCACCCCTTGTCAGCACTACCAACCACCACCATCACCCATCACATGCATCACCTTATACATGCCGCGCCCTGTCACACCCACAGCCTCCCAATCACCACATAACGCAAATCAATACACCATTTTCAGCGATGAGACCCCCACCCCCCTTCCAAAACAAGTACCAATCACACTTCGAACCCGCTGATGTTACTCTTCTCTCTTTTCTTCAAATACCCCAACACAAGAGCCGCAACCCCCCCACAGACACACCCAACACCCTCAGCACCCACCTGCCCTGCGCCCTTGGCCTGGGAGGCTTGTCCCCAGCCCCACCACCTGTACGCCCCCTTGCGCCCCGCTGTCCCCCTGCGTGATGCCGCGGGGGGGTGGGGGGGTGGTCCATAGGTGGTCGTAGGGAGGCGCCACGCCCTGCAGAAGCCACGATGGTCGTTACTTACATGTGCTTGAGCCATACAGCCAAGTGAGCGGCCGCATACTGCTCCAAGTCTAGGGTTCCAGGCCTAGGGTTTTCTAGGGTTCCGCACAGCCCTGACGGGCAATTGGCTCCAAGTGGAGATTCCAATGCGGAGAACCAGCTCATATGCAGGCTGTACAGGGTTCTAAGGTCTATGGTTTACCATTCCCAGGGCCAGGGTTCAGCGCCTAGGGTTCCAAGGTCTAAGGCTTTACAATTCCAAGGGTTAGGGTTTTGGAGGGTTTCCGTACCTGCTCCAGCTCCTGCGCGTATAGCCCCGATGCGCAAAACTGCTCCAGATCGTACAGGCAGCGCTCGTAGTTCTGGCGCATGTTGTAGGAGGCAGAGGTCTGGCGAGAGAAGTCAACGTCGCCCAGACACCGACACACGTCCTGCAGGCAAGTGTTAGTTTGTAAAGACGAAGTTGAAGGGCTAGGGTACTGGGCTGATGGGAGCAGTAAAGGTCCTTAATCCACTGGCACACGTCCAGCAAACAAAGGGTTTATAGTTCAGAATGTGGGGCAAGGGTTTAGGGTTTGAGTTTGGTGGGGGAAATCGGCAGATGCCGTACCCACACCACAAAGTAACTGCCACCTCCCCCCTTTCCCCTTCATACACACCCACAATCTACCCACACCCACCACCCTCACCTTCCACTGCTTGGCGTCGCACACCGCGTCGTGGCCGCCCCTGTCCTGCACCGCCCACCACACCTTGAACAGGTCGAGCTCCTGGTGGGCGAAGATGGGCACCTTGTAGCGGCCCCGCTCGCGCCGCGTGTGGTTGGACAGCAGGGTGAGGAACTGGTCGCGGGTCAGCTGGCGGAGCTGGGCTAGCATGTCCTGGGGGGCGAGGGGGAGGAAAGATGTGTCATTGCACTGGATTTTGCATTTTAAACACTGTATCTATTCACTTGTGGGGAGGCGCGTACTACTTCACAAGAAACCCCTATTTTATTATGTAGGATGTTGGATAGCAGGGTCAGGAACTGGTCGCAGGTCAGCTGGCGGAACTGGGCCAGCATGTCCTGGGCGGCGAGGAGAAAAGGGTGTTTAACTACATTGATTTCAATTGAACTTTGAAACCATTGTAGAAAGGGTGTGTCATGGCACTGCATTTACACACCTGATACGCTGTACCTGATTCACTTGTGGATTCAATAAAACCACACGCTGTGATCGTCGGTTTACGCTCAGTGAAGTTTGCTACTAATTGCTCACCTTGCTGATCATCTGTGCCCTAAACCCTAAACCCTTACCTAAAAAACCCAAACCCTAACTCACCTTGCTGATTGCGCGGTTCATGTGTGGCCGCTGCTGTCCCTGTCCAGACCCCTGCCCCGTGGCGGCGCCCCCCACCGCTGCCACCACCTCAGCCTCCACTCCCCCCCCCACGTGCGCCCCCCCCTGGCCCTCCCTTGCGGGGCCCAAAGGGGAGGTCACCACTGTGGGGTCCTCGGGGAGGGGATGCTGGGGGTGGTGGCTGGCGGAGGGGGGCCTACCCAAAAAAGGGTGGCTGGTGGGGGGTTGGGCTGGTGGTGCGGCTGCGCTTGGTGGCGGTGGTGCGGTGGTGGTGGGTGCGGCGGTGGGGGGTGGCGGGTGGGAAGTGGTGGGTGCGGGTGGTGCGCTGTCGTTGCCTGTGTGGGTGCTGCCCTCGGGGCCGCCCTCCTCCAACGCCCTGCGCTTAGCAAGGTTTTATATTAGGGTTTCCAGGGGAACAGGTCAGGGTACCGTGGTTTTTAGGTGAGAGAGTCTAAGATTTGATATGCCGATATCGTGCCACAACAATCACTTTTGCCGAGGTTGGATGAATCAATGCAGAAGGGCTGGCGTGGATGGGGCTAGTGCATTGGGGGATTGGAAAACATGCACACCCACCCAGAAATTCTCACATTACCCCCACTACGCCACACCCACCTCTTCCTGAGCGCCTCCGCCCGTGCAGCCCTAGCCAGCGCCTCGGCTTGCCTGCGCGCCTCCTCCGCCCTGCGCTCAACATCCTCTGGGTCCACCTCCAGCTCCCAGGGGGAGATGCGCTCAAGGACCTGGAGAGGAGAGGGTTTAGGGCATCGGGAGAGGGTTTTGGTGTGTTTGTCCTCGTCCTCGGGGTCCACATCTGACAGCAGGTTTGGGGGTCCTGTGTCAGTCCACTTCACGAAAACGCATTTTGATTTTGAGCACGTAAATTGGGACCAAGGGCAATTGCTAACCCTAAACCCTAAACCAACACCCCCCCGCTGAGCTGTACTGTTGGAGCGCATGACATTGGGCCCCACCCACCCACCCACCCCCACACATCCACACGCACCCACACAGCACCACACCACGCCACACCCACACCCACCTGCGTCTCCGTTCGGTTCATCACATCCCACTCCACCACCACGCTCTCCCAGGGGTCGTACCGCTCCTTGTCAAGCACAGGGGCGGAGTCGGGGGGCGGCGTCTGGACGAGCTCCGTGACGGTGCCCTTGTAGTATACACCCCCTGGGGAGGGGCGGAGGGGGGAGGGGGGTGAGCAAGGTGCGTGCGTCACAAGGTGGGTGGGTGGGTAGGGATGCGGGTGGTATGGGTTGGGGTGTGACTAAGTGTGGGGTCAGTGCTGTGGAGACCCTCGGAATGATTGTGACAAGGTACTACATACCATTGCACAGCAAACCCACAAAACACATGGAGTGTGAACACGAACTGGCAAACATACGATTTAGCGCACCTCCCTTCTTGATGGAGGTCCTGCCGCAACCTGCTTACCATGTAAAACTGCATACCGTGTAAATAAACAAAGATAATAATATATTGACACTCATCATAGATAATGCGCACCTCCCGTCTTTGTGGAGGTCCTGGCCGCAAAGAACATGCGGAACCGCTCCTCCACCGCCCACCGCTTGCGCATGCCCCGGTCAAACGCATCCACCCGCACAATGTAGTCAGGGAGGTGGGGGTCCATGGGTATGGGCACAGCCACCTCCGCATGGGGCTGCTGGTGGGGGGGACCCAGGCGCGAGGGGCGCAGCAGCATCCAGCACACGGGGAGGTCGCCGCCGGGGGTGGGCGACAGCTGGCGCTGGTACCCGATGCTGCCCACCTGCCGGGCCACGGGCAGGGTGGTTACGGTTTCACAAGGGTAATTTAAGCCAAATCACTAATCAAGGATGCGTAAAACACGTGGGTTTTTCTTGGGAACGGGGTCGACACAGTGGAGGCATAGCAGCAAGCATCCCAAGCCCCAACCACAATATCCGTTTACCATCTTCCTTAAACCTTTACCTTAAACCCTTCCCTCCCACCCCGTCACCCACCCTGAACCGCTGCACAGGATGCCTCAAAAGAGACCTCCTCAAAAGCCACACTCTGGCCCCTCCCACCCAGCCCCCCAAAGTATGTGATCTAGGCCTCTTGAGTCATCAATGTGGACGGGGGCCAAAAAAATCGCTTTGTGAGAGAAGTTACCCTACAACCCCACCCAGCGCCCCCCACAGTGTGCCAGTGCCTAGGCTTCAACCTACCCTGAACCGCTCCACAGGCCGCAGAGAGCACACCCGCTGCCGCAGCTCGGTCCACTGCTGCCGCAGCTGCGCAGTAGCTGCAGTCGCAAGCACGGCCTCTGGCTCCGCGTCGGCCGCAGGTGGTTCGGTGGCCTCGGCCGGTGGTGCGTCAATCCCCATGAGCACCATGCACCTGTCTATGTGGCGCAGCAGCCCGGTTCGCAGCACCACAACCTGGAGGGGGCGAGTAGGGTTTTGGTTAGGGTTCTGTTAGGGTTACGGTTAGGGTGTTGATGATGTTGTGGCGGAGCAGGCCAGTGCAGCAGGGGAGCGAACTTGCTTCCGGTTAGGGTTTTAGTGAGGGTTTTGATACTGCATACTCATAAGGCGGAGCAGGCCAGCGCGCAGCACAGCTGTTCAGGGTTCAGAACTTAGGGTTTTCAGGGTTTGTGCCCCCACCTGCTCCCCTACTGTGGGCACAAACAGCGTGACCTGCAAACCCTGGCCCAGCTTAAGATCCAAATCTCAAGGTCAAGGGCTTTCTAGAATTTCTAGGGTTTGGGCATAGGGTTGTTAGGGTTTATGGCCCCACCTGCTCCCCTATTGTTGGCACAAACAGGGTGACCTGCATCTGCTTGGCCAGCTTGAGGAAGGACACGCGGGAGAGCACCGAGGGGTTGGGCACAAGGTGCATCTGCAGGGGAAGGGGGGATTGTTTCAGAGTCCAGTATAGGGTTCAAGGTTTGGGGATATCATATGAGGTCAAAGTGCATGAGCGTACTCAGCAAGGAAGGGTTGAGCGGCAGGCGCATCCACAGGGCGTAGCATCCAGTCTAGGGCATAGAAGCAACTGCCAACCAAACAGTTGGCAGTTGCCAGTTGGCAGTTATAACTACCATGCTGTTCACAACCAGCATTAAAACCTTAATTACAAGTTGTGCGCCACCGTTGCGAAAACCCAAATACGCAGAACCAGCCTCGCAAATAAACCACCCCACCACCCCGCCCCCCACCTGCAGCGCGCACAGGTTAAGCACAACCAGGCGCATGTCAGTGGGGTGCGCCATGTAGCGCCGCCACAGCCCCTGCCACACAGCACCCCACTCCCCATCGGTGGCGCCAGCCTCCGCCAGCGCTCGCTCCACCTCGCATATCGCGCGCGCCATGAGGATGGGGCCGCGCGCCTCGGCCACGCTGTCTATGAGGGACGCGTGGCGCTGCAGCCAGGGCAGACCCTGCAGGAGGGTTTACGGTTAGGGTTTACGGTTTAGGGGGAGGCACCGGTGTTCTTTGTGGTTGCTTGCATGCGCATGTGGTAGTGTCATTGGCGACGAATTGGTGGTTGAAGGCCCTTTGGCATTCAGTAAGACCTTGAGCAACTAAGGCGCACGGCAAGGGGAGTGACCCGTCCCCACCTTTCAAATAAAGAAAAAATACTTTCGCACCACCCCCCATTTAACCTTTTTCATTTGCTAATTCCACCCCAATCCCACCCACCTTGGACCAAAAGGGTATGTAGCCCAGCATGGCGTCCACGCACGCAATCATCCTGCTCTCTAGCAGGCTGGTGACCCCCACGCGCGGCAGGTTCCCCTCCCCTCTGAGCATGGGTACCAGGTTCCCCCTGTAGCCATCGGCCCGCCTGATGGCCAGCTCCTCGGGTGAGGTGAGGGTGGGGCCCAGGAGGGATGGGGGGTGGGGGTTGCCTGGAGGGAGGGGAGGGGGGGTTGGGGGGGGGGTGCGTGGAGCGAGGGGGTGAGATGATGCAGAGGGCTGGCCCAGTGGTGCACAGGGCTGGCTACTAGCAGTGGTAGGGTGTGCACAGGGCTGACTAGGTTCAGGAGGCTTGCTAGGGTTCAGGGTTGTGGGGTTGGCACATGATGCTCAGTAGGATACCAACAGCGGCAGAATTGGAGTCACTGCGGTGCTGCATGCTGATGTAAGTGTTGCTGGTGCATCTAAAACTAGTGATTCATAATTCGGAAGTCGGAAGTCGGAATTCGTAAGTCGAAGTCGGAATAAGTCGCTGTTTGAAAATTTGACGTGGAATTAGTCGGTGAAAGTCGGTTAGCTTTGGAATATGCATTGTGCACCTTAAGGGTGCATGCAGTGACCATTTTGCATCTTGCAAACAATTTGTGAATCTATAAAGCTAGGAATCTGAGAATGCTTGTTCAAATGGCTGCTAATCTCAAAGGGATCAGAACATTAAGGTTAAGGGGGGATAATATTAGGGCTTTTCACCACATGAATGTCAAATTTTGCACAAGGGGAATATAATATAAAGTCAATTTCGGGGGTATAAATATACAATTCCGACTTTACCGATTTTTATAAAATCTATAAATTCCGAATAATTCGGACCCAATTTCTTCAAGTCGGTCGAATTGTGAATCACTATCTAAAACAATACAAATCCACGCACCCGCAGCCTGCGCCTGTCTTTGCTGCTCTTGTAGAACCGCGTAGGGTACCGGTCCCCTGGCCTGTGGGCACCCCTGCAGCGCCCTCAGCAGCGCAGACTCGCGCTCTATGCCCCCCGCGCGCAGCCACTCAACAAGCTTGAGCAGGGTGGTGCCTGGGGTGGGGGGTAGGAGGGTGGTGGTGGGTGACAGGCGGAGGGTGGTCGCAAGTGGTGGTGGGTGTGGTGGGGGATAATCTGCCACCCGCTACATTTGCAGAGTTGGCGACTTCTCTTATTTGCTCTGCCGCAATGACAAGTACTAGTGCTCTACTTGGGTGCCTTTCCTGGCAGTAATAGTCCCAACAATTGTTGTAGTGGTTCAGCCACACCACACACAAACACCCCAATTCTCCCAGCCCACCAAATCACACCATCCAACCCTTCCACCCACCTTCATACCACCCCCACTGCAATGTATTATGCTGCTCTACATACACCCGCCAGGCAGCAGCCCGCGGCGCAAACACCCAGTAGCGGCGCTTGAGGTAATCATGCCCCAGGGGCCGCCGCAGTCCCAGGCGGCACTGGCCCATCCAATCGGCCCACTCCTCGAGGGTACCGGGGGTGGGTGGGCCGGCTTCTGAGGGGGTGTTGGGGTCCTCGTTGTGGGGGGCAGAGTCGGGCCTCCGGCCGTCGCGCTGCGGCGGTGGGGGGTGGGTGAGGGGATGTAGGTGGGGGAGGGGATAAGTGCCGTCGAGTGATGCATATGATGCGGTCCATGCATGTGACAAATCATTTATATGTGATTGTTTCATACTAAATCTTGTCAATTGACTTGTAGTACCAAGGGCAGGCAGTACTTGGTGTACAACCACTGCGCCACTGTTTGTTGTACACCACCCCATCCACCTCCACCTCCGCTGCAACTGTCATCCCACCATCCAGCCACTCACCCTCCGGCTGACCACCCCCGCCATGCCCTCCACCCGCCCCGTCACATGCTCCCGCAGGTCCTCAGACCCAAGCGCCAGCTCAGCAAGGGCCTTCACAAGCGCCAGGCGCTCCTCGGGAGTGAGGTCAAGGTATTCACACCAGCGCAGCTTGTGGGCGGCAGACTGCGGCAAGGAGGGGGTGGCATGGTGGTGAGCACATGGGTTGGGCGTCATGATAATTGTAATTTTCATGAATATCGAGGGAAAGATAACAGCAATATCTACACACTAGACCAGTAAGACGACAAACACCAAAACCTGAACGTACCAAAATCACCGGAATTGCAAATGAGATTCCTTCTGGTGCTTTTAAATCAACATTCAAAGCCACCCCTAGCAACCGTCACCACCCCCCATTCCAAGCACTCACCACCGCCAGCGGGTCGACCAGCGCCTCTCCCGCGGCCCCGACCACCGCCGCCACCTTCTCCTCCCAGTGCACAAACACCCCATCCCCCACAATCCCCTGGGCCGCGGCCTGCGCCCGCGCCTGCCTTGCGTGGCGCTCAGTCACCGCAACACCCTCCACCACCCGCAGCAACGCAAGGTGGATGTCCCGTGCGAGGAGGGCGGATGCCGTTGCCTGGTCGTCAAAGGGGCGGAGGGGGGGCTCCGCGGGCTGGGTGGGGGGTGGGGTGGGATGGGTAGGAAGGA
>JAULBX010025309.1:0-63556 GCA_032358255.1 Heterotrichella gracilis | reverse complement strand
TGTGTGTGTGTGTGTGTGTGTGTGTGTGTGTGTGTGTGTGTGTGTGTGTGTGTGTGTGTGTGTGTGTGTGTGTGTGTTTGTGTGTGTGTGTGTATGTGTGTGTGTGTGTGTGTGTGTGTATTAGTGCTATTACTATGTTCCGCATTGGCAAGCCAGGATGTAAATCTAGAGCATGCTGCTGTCTGTGCCAATGAATGTTCGCACGTACCTGTAAGCTATGCCATCGCCAAGATGGTCATCCTGGCCGAGGTGAGCGCCTCCCGGCGTGCAGTGGTGCTCCCTTTACACGCATTGCTGCCACGCTTTCTATCCTTCTTCCTCCTTCTGACTGTAAACGTGCCTTTGCCCCCTGCCAGGAGCAAGCCCAGCAGGCCCGCATGGCGCAAATGAACGCGGCCCGTGAGGCGGCGGTGCAGGCGCAGCAGCAGGGCGCGCAGGCGGGCACAGAGGCGCGCAACCTCATGCTCCAGCAGCAGGCGCGGCTGCAGAGCCACGCCAACGCCAGCTCGCAGGTCGCGCTGCAGGCAAATGCGCAGGCACAGGTGGGGCTTGTGCTGGGCGACAGGTGGCATGTGGCCATTTAGCTTTGATGGGCAAATAGCATTTGGTCAGTCTGCTGGGGGTTGAGCCGTGGTGGGCAACAGCTGGGCGGTTGTTTGGGCAATGTGTGACACACTGCACATTCTCTTGTCCAAGCCAGTGCCCCCACTCCACTTTTGTGCGTTCCCTGTCATTCTTTCTTTCTGTGCTTGGGATCATGAGCCATCATCAACCATGCACCCCTGTATGAAGCAGGCCGCAACACCTCCCCTTTGCTCCTCCGCTTATCAAGCCCCTCATTGCACCCGCAGGCTCAGGCGCAGGTCAAGGCGCACGCGCTGGCCAACCTCATGGCCATACAGAACCAGCAGCAGCAGCAGCAGCAGCAGCAGTTGGCGGCACAGCAGCAGCAGCTTGCGCAGCACCTACAGGGGCAGTTTGGGGCCAACCAGGTCACCCTCCTGCAGTCCCAGCCAGTGCAGGTGAGCAGCCGCCAGGCGCAGGCGCTGGGCCCGCAGTTTGCGCACCTCACCCCCCAGCAGCAGGCCATGCTGCTGCAGCAGCACCAGCAGCAGCAGCAGGGGGGTGGGGGTGGGGGGGGTGCGGGTCAACATCAGCTGCGGCTGGTGCAGAGCCACAACCAGCACCAGCTCCAGCTCCTGCAGGCGCAGCACCAGGCGCAGCACCAGGCGCAACAGCAGCACCAGGCGCAGGCGCAGCAGCAGCAACAGATGCAGCAGCAGCAGTTGATGCAGGCGCAGCACCAGGTGGGTGGTGGGTGGTGAGGGGTGGCTGAACTATGGGCATTCTTGTAGGCTGGCGTTGGGCAGGCATTGCTGCAACAGCCTGCACGCAGATTCGAGCAATAGGCGTGCGTTTTGTGATGCTTTTGGGTGACAGGCTGTGTTGTGAACTGTCACATATGTCACACATTGTCTACGGGATTATAACAGGTAGCTCTAGCAAGACTACCAACATGCTAGCCCAGCTCGCACCTCTGCCCAAGGCGTGCTGAGGATGTATCGTGCAATCCCTTGCATCTGACCCTCTTCTCTCCCCCTTGGTGCAGCGTGCGCAGCTCCTTGCGGCCCAGCAGCAGCAGCAGCAGCGCCAGCAGCAGATGATGGCGCAGCAGGCACAGGGCCAAGCGCAGGCACAGGCGCAACAACAGATGCAGGCGCAGCAACAACAGCAACAGGTCAAGGCGCATCAACAACAACAGGCGCAGGCGCAGCAACAACAGCAGGCACAACAACAGCAGCAGGCGCAGCAACAAGCCCAGCAACAAGCGCAGCAACAGCAGCAGGCGCAGCAACAGCAGCAACAGGCGCAGGCGCGTCACCAGGCACAGCAGCAAGCGCATGCGCAGCAGCAAGAGCAGCAGCAGCAGCAGCAGGCAGCGGATGATGAGCAACATGGCGCCGCACAGGCCAAGGTGCGGTCTTTAACCCTACACCATCAGGTGTCCATGCTGCATGCCAGCCTTCACGTTGCATGTCACAAGCGTCATGTGCATCTCATGCTGCGCCATGTCCTGGCCCACTCACCTCACCCGGCTCACCACCATGCCCATCGATTTTCCCAGCAGAAACGTGATTTCATACCAGAACATGTGATCAAGATTAATAAAATAATAATGGGACCTATTTATTTATCGCACTGTAGGTCCGATTATTATTTTATTACCCTCAATGTGACGGACTGTCGTCTGGTCTATTGCCCACCACCTCCCGCATGCCCACGCAGGAAGTGCCCTCAGTTTCCTCCCCTGTCTCTGATGACCCGCCCTACTCCCCTGGCAATGATGATTACCTGGATGAGCTGGAGGATGAGGAGGAGGTGCAGAAAACCCTACACAAAACCCTATCTGCGCCAGCCTGCATGCCATGGCCCACATGCTGCCCACCACCTACTCAGTGTACATAGGGGTGTACTCATATACTAACTAATATATGTCACTATATGAGTGTACCCCTGGTGTACCCCACATACAGCGCGGCGTTGTACCCGTGCATGGAGCTGGCCGAGCCAGGGATGAAGTCCAGGGACAAATTGCAAATATGGTGCCTACCAGCCCGCCCTTGTCACTGTCAGTTACATTGGAAATTCACGAGGGGAGTTTCCAAGGGATCTCTCTTCTGCCAGACGCCCACCATTTGACCACCAACCCACTCTCCGCACACACACACACTCACGCGCACTCATCCCCCATCTTCCACCATTCGCACCCCCCGCACACAATCCATGCACCACACCCACCCACCCTCCACCCCCACAGGACGGCACCCCCACCTCCTCTGACCGCCCTGGCCAGCCCCCCCGCAAGCGCACCCGCTCCGATGCCTCCCGCATGGCGGAGGGCTACCGCGAGCGCTGGCTGGCCAAGAAGCCGCGCCCCTCGCCCGCCACCTGGCTGTCGCACCTGTGCTCGGGCTGCGAGCGGGGGGAGGAGGGGGGCCCGCTGGTGGTGTGCATGGGCCCATGCCTCAGAGCATTCCACGCCAGATGTGTGGGACTGGCGGAGGAGCCTACGGTGGGTTGGGGGTGCAGTGCGCAGCTCGTGTGTGGTGGTGTTTAAGCTTACCCTAGGGACCCTAGGGTTGACCGGATGCACTCAGAATGATCTTGAGGCCCTGGGTTGGGCTGGAATGCAGCGTAAATGGTGTTTAGGCCTTGGGATGCAGTGGGTCATCTTGCTGCAAGGCGGTGAAGCATTGTCATACCAGGCAACGCCATGCACGCCATGTCATTGCACGCATCGCCTGGCGAAAGGCCTCTCCAGTGCAATATCAAGTCCTTACGGTATTACTTTTTATGAAAGTATACTATTATGCATCAGTATTTTTCATTATGATATAGATATTAACATAGAAATATTTTTTTATACCCCCAGCTAGATCCCCATGCGCCTGACTCCCCCTGTCTGCTCCCCCCAGGCTGATCAGCGCGCCACCTGGTTCTGCCCCGAGTGCTCCAGCGGATGCATGCGCTGCTTCCTGTGCGGGCAGTGGGGCGCGGGGTTCCAGGACCCAACCGTGCGGAAGTGCATGCTGGGCGTGTGCGGGCGATTTTACCACCTGCAGTGAGTGGACTACAAAATTTGACTCTTGTCGGCGCATGTTCCTCATTCCAATGCTGCCTGGATCTGCCACCTGGCCACATGTCCCCCCCCCCCCACCTTGTCCAGTCGTATCCCCCATGCCTCATGCACCGCACACACAGAGACCCCTCCCAAGCTTGTGTTCCTCCTGTCTCATGTTTCCATGCGCAAACCCCAACTCAACCCCATCCCCCATCCCCATCCCAGGTGCGTGTCCCAGCTGGACAGCACCCACATGGCCAAGGGCGGCACGCACTTCCGCTGCCCCCAGCACTACTGCGACGAGTGCGGCAAGAGCGGGGACGGTGTGGACATGGTCAAGTGCATGCGCTGCACCACCGCCTACCACAGCACGTGCATACCCAACGGGTGCAGGAGGCTGGGGCAGACCGGGAAGGTGCGGAGGGTGGAGGCTGGGGAGGTTGGGGAAGGAGGGGGGTTGGGGGTATATGGTCGTTACGAGAAGGAAAGTTGTGGCTGGGGATGTTGATGTCAAGGGGGCAAGGTGGGGACTTATGCGTATCCTCATCCTGGGACCACATGTTGGGATGGCATAGCGGCGCACACGTGCTTTCAGTGGCAGTGTCATCCACCCACCCACCCTACATCCCCCCTGCAGGCGGTGCTGTGTGCTAAGCACCCCCCCGGGCAAGGCGCCCTGGGCTGGTCCCCCCCACCCCCCACCAGCGATGACAAGATGGCTGCGGCGCAGCAGGTGGCCAAGGAAGCAGGCATCCCCGCCGTGAAGGCAAAAGGTGCGCAGCTGCATGGTGGGGTGGGGAATGGGGCCTGGTGCCCTCGGCAGACCCTAACAAAACCCTAGCAGTGCATTTGAAGAAGCAGGCAATGGACCTGTAGACAAGCCTGGGCAAACACTGAAGCCCTAGGCACTGCCATACTGACGTGGCATGACAGTTGGGTGTGACATGTGCCACCACTGTGGCGTGCGCACACATGCTCATTTGCCCCCTTCCAATGCCCTGCATTGCATCTGCACATCACTCCCACCACCACCCACCCTCTAACCACCCATTGCCCCCGGCCAATCGCGCATGGTCCCCCCTCCCCACCCCCACAGGCACCCTCCGCAAGCCCCCTACCTCACCCACCAACACCTTGACTGGCGGCCTGTCAGCGCCTGCCACGTCAGCGCTGCCCGCCAGCGCGGCGCACCCCAACCCTCAGCCCCAACCCCAGGCGCACCAGCAGGCGGTGCAGATGGCGGCTAGCGCTGCACTGGTCACACAGCAGCAGCAGCAGCAGCAGCATTTGTCCAACCAGCAGCACAAGGCTGGCGTGAGTGCTTCAGCAGGTGGCCAGCCAGGGATGTCAAGCCAGCCCCAGGTTCTGCAGGGGGTGAGGGGGATGACGCAGGGGGGACACCAGGGGGCAACAACACTCCAGGTGAGGAGTGGAGGGGCACGTCATGACTGCTTTGCAGGACACCTTCCACCCGGTGGAGCAAATGCATGTATGGGGCATCTTTTGTCGTTTACCCCTTACAGTTGGTTGCATCCGCGCCTGATTTCTGCTCGCACATTCCCTTTGGCTTTGGCGTGCTGATGGGGTCCCGGCGTATGCACCATCCACTGCCGTGCTGAGTGTACTCTTCACTCACTCCCCCCACCACTGCAGCACATGCTGGGCAGCAGCCCCCACCTGGCCAGCCTGCCCCACCTGGCCCAGTCCGGCCTGCTCCATCAGCTGCAGGCGGGTGGCATGCAGGTGGTGACCCAGGAGGCGGCGTACATGGCAGCAACAGGCCAGGTGAGGCCAAGGGGATGTGTGTTTGGGTGGTGGGGTGGTGGGGGTTAGGGATTAGGACCTTTCTGGGTTTGTATTGGTGTGCCACTGTTAGCGCTGGCAGGGGAGGTTGGGGCAGTGGTGGGTAGGGGGGCCCTGGTGGTGTCAACCTGTGGTTGTTTATGCGCGTGCCTTGCTCTACCTGGTTGCCCCAAAACCCTAATCCCGGACCTGGGGTCTTCTCTGTGCTCTTACGAGTAGGAAGTGTTGAATGTTTTATTGACATAGAACGATTACAGGTTGATTTCATGTGTTTGGTGAACGGGACAAACACGTAGCATGGATGTGAAGGATGTGGACTGACTTTGATTTCCTTTCTACCCAGGTCAACGCCGCGCGTATGTCTCCAGCACTGATGGGCATGGCCCACCCCACAACCTCCCTGCCGCTGCACCTGCTGCAGCCCGCGCTGGCAGGCCGGCAGGGCCAGGCGGTGATGTCGCAAGGAGGGCAGTTCCAAGGTGAGCAAAGCAGGGGAGGGGGCCCTGCTGTGGGTCGGAGGATTTGTGCGCTGGTGCTGCTTGGGCACTTGATACATGTTGCCAGGATCTTGTGCCATGTGGTGGAGGGAATACTAGGCACCGAGGCTAAAGCTGCATTCCCAAACGAACACCCACACAACTGGAAGTGTGATGTGAGCACCTGCAGGGAGCTGGCATGCAAATGTCAGCTGTAGGGCGGCGCCATGTGCGGTTCCCGTAATGTGATAGTCCAGATCACATGTAGTATACCCTTGGATAGGGTATGGTCCCAGAACTATGGTCTGGTGTGTGCATGTGCCATAATTACCCATGCCATTCAATCACCCCACCCGCTGGTGCATGTGCTGTACCACCCCGGCCACATCGCTCATTGCACCCGCTGCCCCTCCCCGCAGGGCAGCTGATGCTCAACCCCGAGACCAAGCAGCTTGCCTTCCAGCCCACCCCCGGCAGCCACATGATGGGCCCCATGGGGGTGCCTGGGCAGCAGCTCACGTTGGACCAGCTGGCGGCGCTGCAGGCGGCAGGGGTCAGCCACATGATGCAGCCAGGTGCGCCAGGGTTTGGTTAGGGTTTGGTCGGGATCTGCAAGAGGGATGTAGCCCTGTGCCTATTGGCTATCTCTGGTGGTGGGACCAGGGCCAGCGTGCAGCAGGTGCAGTGGCCACAACAGCGCAGCCTGCGCTCCACCATGCAATGCCGCATACCTGGGCGCATGCGTTCGGTGCTGCGCACTCACTAAACATGGGGATCAGGATGTGTGGGGATCACGATGACTGTTGACAAAGCACCTCTATCCCCTATGGAGGCCACCACAACCGTAGCGTCACAACAGTCACGGTTGCCGCCCTGACCTACACCCCTCCCTGGCCTTGTGCAGGCATGGGCCTTCCCAGCTTCACCACTGGCGGCCAGCTGTCTGTGTCCCAGCAGCAGGCAATACAGCAGGCCATACTGGCGGGACAAGGCATGCACGCCCCTCAGCCGCAGCCGCAGCAGCGCCAGGTGGCGCGACCTGGGGCCATGCAGCAGCAGCGCCCTGGCAGCTCTGACTCAAAGGCTGGCACAGCCGGCGAGGCAAGGCCAGGGTCAGGCGGTGGTATGGGCAGGAACACGGATGCCACCTTTCTGACCGCGTTGCAAGAGTTTGGTGGGGGGAGCCTTAACCCGGGGCAGCAGGGAGGCGGAGGTCCCCAGCTAAATGCGGCTGAAATGTCATCTCTGGCTGAATTCCTTGATCTTCAGCAACCCTGACGTCAGGTTAGCAATGTGGGCATGCATGTTGGCATGTGATTGGTTTATGGCATGCATTGTTCTCCTTGTAGTTTGCATAATTCTCATTCTTGGATGCTATACTGTCGGAACATGAATCGGCACGTATTTAGTAGGTCTTGGCCTCTTGCATTTGGAGCAGACGTGATGTTCCAAATTACTCCCTGTTTGCGAGACGTGCGCATAGTCAAGTTTACATCTGCATGTGTGATCCACCAAACCAATTTCGTGTCATACACTCATAATCTGCGTTTTGTTCACTTTTCCTAATTAATAATCACACGTAATGTATACATACCACTGTTGACCTTCGCGAGGCGTGGATGCCCACCCATGCACTGTTTTGCAGCACCGCATTGTAAAGTTCTTGTTGACAGAATGCATGCACACCAGGACCTGCAGTTGCAAGGACTGTGTGCCAAGACGTAGTTAATAATCTGCTTATGTCCGCCCATGTAGGGTATTGTAATATATTATTGAGGTGAAGTAATACTATGTCATTATGCAGTGCGCCAGCAACTGTGCTGATATGCGCTACAGCGGCACCATGTGGTACTGCACCAGACCTGTAGAGTTGCACCACGGTGAGCACTGTGAGGGCCTACGATGCAAAATGTTGTTGTAACGGTTGTTGACGCAAGCTTGACTGCGGCAGCCCATGCAAAATCCAAAGCCAACAAAGTTGAAGCAACCTCATTGAATCTTCAGTCCATTGCGCTCATTGTTGTGTTCATTGCTGTCTGCACATGGTATGGCATACATGTATATTGTTCTGTGGCACTGCCCAAATTGAATTGGCGCTGTGGTGCTACCGTGAACTGTTGAACATGCAGTGGTGGTTCCGGTGTTCAACAACTTGTCATTCTTAGCATTGCACTGACTTAGGCAAAGGCTGAGCCACAGCTAACTTGGGCAAAAGCTGGCCATAGTTGCGCCGTACACGGTGTCACCTAGCCTATTCAGGCATGCCACAACCATTATGGTTGCAGCGGCTGCCAGGGTGCGCCACATCACTCATCATCGTTGGGAGGCCTTCCAAAGATGCGCCCCTCCTTGTAGATGCCTCCAATATCCCTGAAGATGCCCTTGGCATACCCTGTAACACGCTTTGAGTATGACTCCTCCTCTCCCAATGCGTCCCGCCTTGAACTCTTGCTGAGCTTCACATCAGGGTTGGTGGTCAGGTGTCTGGCAGAGGAATAGGTAGCAATGATGATTGCAGCTCCCATTGCAAAGGCCAATGGGTATACGTCAGGCTTAAGCCACCGACTCCTCCAAGTCCTGTTTATGCCCTCAGGAGACATGGTCAGTTTTGTGCCCACAACCACTTCAAGTTGCCTGCTGCCAATTTGGAAGACGGGCTTTGAAAGCCGGCCCAGTGAACTTCAACTTAGGCAAGTCCTGGATCCAAGCAAGCAGCTGCTGGTACTGTACAGCTATGCAAGAAAGACCTTGTCGCAACCAAGCTAACACTCGGTGTACCACTGGTCTTGAGGTACTGCTCAGCTCAAACTAAGAAGCCAGCAGCCTGGTTCAGCAGCGCTCTCACACAAGGCTTTGGTGTTGGGCTCTTCTTTTCACGCTCAGCCACAGCCGCTCACCAATAAGCGTTGGGCGACCTCGTCTCTAGTTTCGAGCGAGAAATTTGCTCTAGCTTTAGCAGGGTAGCCGTCTTGAAGTTGGAGGGACCCTGTCCAATAATCGGAATGGGCAAACCTTAAACCCTAACGTAGGGTGATGGGGAAGCAGGCCCTGGCTCGACCCTTTCAAATTTCAACTCATCAAACCCTCTTCCCGCAGGGCCAAGCCTGCCTCTGGCCAAGAAGTTATCACCCCAAAAACACAACGTTAATTCGAGTGAAACAAAATTCTTCGTGGCAGTGCTTGCTTTCTATCTCAGACTGACAGTGTGCACAATCATTGCGGATGAGTCAGTGAACAGGACCATAGTAGACAGCCTGTCGCGGTGTCCTGCTGGACAGGTTGCCAATCAGCAGCTGTGCTCAGCTTGACCGTACATGGCGGTTGTCCAATAAATCTGGAGCAGGTTTGGTGCCGCACCCGTCGTGCCTTTTGTGAATGCCCCTCCTGGACCATAATGAATACCAGTACTGCGACAGGTCTAGCCTCTCCCGGCTGACAAAACACCGTGTGACATGCGCTTGTAAATTACAAACCTTGAGCTGGACGAAGGATCCAATTGAGTACGTTGCACGGTGCTGATACATCAATAATTGCCTGAATTCTATACGATAGGCTAGGGCAGGGCACAGAGGACAAAACACGCATACATTACTTGACTCTAAATACCAGTGTTACATTTCCACACGCAGGCCTAGCAAAATAAGACCAGTCTGAGACGTACTGCAGTCACGCCAATCATTGCGTTTAAGTTCATATTGTGAAAATCAGCATCAAAATTAAGTAGCATGCTGGCCATTGATTGGCTGCAATCCTGCCTTGGCGCACACGACTCTGCCACAAAACAATGCATCTGCTCAATCCTACTCATTGCAACATGATGCACACAATTCACTTCCAGGCTGTGCACTTATAAAAATTATGGTATATGTATCACGTGTACGCACAAGTACATTGAATGCAATTTCCCTATGACATTGTGATGACGTAAACAAAATCATGTCAGATTCCTGGGTGCAGACCAAACCATTCCTGCAAAATTGCTTAATGAGCCTAAACCACGCTCATGTAATTAAATTACCATGCCAGCATATGAGCAAGGGTACAATATGAGTACTGAAACGGATTGCAAGTCGCATCCTTTGTACACGAGCTGCATTTTTGTTGCATTAATGTACAAATGGAACCAACATCGTCAGGAAAACACAGTTGCAGAAATATTCCTTAAAAATTGCTAACGAAAGGAAAAAGCGCATTATCTCGCTCAGAATCCATGCACTATGTGACATGCATCATCATGAGCGTGCTCGCACAAAACTTGCTATGGTCTCGCTACTCAGAAGACAACCCCTGTGCTGACTGCGCACGTGCTGCTGTTCCTCTCACTGTCAACAGGAGCGCCGTTGGACAGCTCAGCTGGATTCCCAAGTCCTGGACACTGAAACTGTCACTGGCTCCATCCCAAGCCACATTGGATGCTGGCAGCTGTTCAGCACTCTTGCCAACCGCCAGCTGTACCGAACCATCTGCAACTGCAGTGACAGTTCCCAGCTCGACAGTCGTGTTAATCTTGGTGTTCTCCATATCAGAAAAGATTGCAGATATACCCATGACAGACACACTTTGCAGCAGGGGCAGTTTACTCCCCTGGTTAGCGCATGCTTGCTGATTCGCCAAAGACTGTCCCCAGGTGACGAGAACATGCCCAGTAGCATTTGAGGTTGAAAACATCGCATAGAAGTTAAGATGGCTGCTCGCATCAACAGATACCTGTAAGACAAAAACATGTGTTCAGCTATTTAATGCCTTCAATTCAAAAGGCATGAAGTGAGGAGTTGTATAACGAAATCAGTAATATGCATGGAAACACAATTTACTGGAATGTAGGCTGAGAATGCCACGCACCTCCTTTTGTTTACCATCGTCCCAGTACATGTAACCACAGGCTATCTTTGCATCTTCAGTGACAGTGCCACATTTGATCAGTGGCAATGATACAGTGCGTGCCACTGTGACTGGGGAGGCTGCGCTCAAAACCTTTCTGCCAAGGTGATTAACAGGGCTGACTTCTCCCGCTGTAGGCTGTGCAGATGCCTCTGTAAACCTCCCCCAAAGCCAATCATCAAAAGTGGTCGCAGTGGATGTTTCAATCGAGGGAATAGCAACAACAAGCGTCATTGGGGTCTCTGAAACCTCAGCTGTGGTCATTGCAAAGTCTTGGAGGGGAATGATCCTTGACCCTGCAAAGTGCCACAGCAATCATGAACGGTTCTCAGGATTTGTCAAATGGGTGCCTCAGCCTGATTCACAGTGCCAAACTTCAGTGAAGGCTTACCTAGCAAGTACACTGGTATCACCCCAAGGGGTGCATCCAACACCAGCATTCCGTCTTGCCCTCCTTGAGACTTGACCACAGCATTGCTGGTTGCGTTGTGCAGTGCGTACCAGGTACCCCGCGGGAAGTGTGCGGACACCTCAACTGCCCCCTCATCGAGCACAGGAGCAACCATTACAGATTCCCCAAAGAGCCATTGCCTGCGAGAGTAGCACCAGTGTTAAACCGTAAAAAGCCACATACCATTCAGTGCCGCTGTTAAGCACCGTGCCTATGAACAGTGCTTGCGCAATACCCTCATTGCTGCAGGGAATATTGCTGTGCAAGGGTCCGCTGCAAGCAGAAGTGCTGAACAAATAAGCAAGGGGTATATATTTTTTACCCACTGTACCTGTCTACGTCATGGGTCTGTGACTCCTGAGGAAACATCATCCACAGTGGCCACGCAACTGGGAATCCATAAATATGGCTGGTGTGAAAGCTGGTGTAGAAATAAGGGAGGAGACGGTATCTCAAAGCCAGTGCTCTCGTCCCAGCATCGGCAACACTTTCCCAGCGATAAAGCTCCTGCATCAGCATCACCATGTGTTGATGACATATGTGCATGCGGCCCACATTCAGGGTCAAGGCACTGGATCTTGAAAGTGGCCTTGTGTGTTTTAAGGAGAAGGAATGCACAAAGACCCAACAAGAATCACTTGCAAGTTGCATAGTACCTGGTCCATCGTGCCAATCATTGCATGGTTGCGTGTGAAGGGGTGAAATGCTCCAGCCAGGATCCACCTGTTGCAAAGTTCCTCAGTCGTGTCCCCAGAAAAGCCACATATATCAGAGCCTGCATGCAATCAGCCAGTATCTAACTATTATAATACTGCTCAGTACCCTCTGACAAATCAAGTACAAATCAAGTCAACAAAACCAATTTCATCCAGCCGTTTCCATGTACACAGGTCCTGGCTGTAGTACCATTAAGCCGTGCCATAATCATGTTTCAACGATGTGGCACAGCTAAAATATATCGCATTCACTAGCAAGGCGTTTCAAGCCATGAGAAATATACGACAACATCATGTGGCTGTAGACATGGCCCTTACAAGAGGAATTGCACGTATCAACCGTACCTACGAATGGAATGCTGAATATGTTGAAGTTTAGTACACCCGTTATAGAGTAGCGAAGATCATCCCAGCTAGCTCCATTGTCACCAGTCCAATGCCCAGTGACAGCCCCCGCGCCAGGGAAGGTTGACCTAAGTGACAAGGGCACAGTATAACAAGCTACCACAAGACATGCGTACGCTTTGCGCGTCAAGTCACCCAAAACACTGGCTCAGTGTGCGATACAGTGGCAATCTCCACAACCTGATGTTCTTTCACCAACACTGTTCCACTCTGCTGGGCAAACATCATCAACAACCTGATTTTGTATGCTGAAAGACAGAGTGACAGGACAGCATGTACGCAAGCGTGCCATTGCCTGTTTATTGCGCACACACACGTGTCAAACATAGAAACCACCCACTGTCAGGAATGACTTCTATTATACATCTGTCTCTCTAAGTATATTTCCATGCTGTACAAAGTGACTGCACCTACCGGCTCAGCACAAAGGGTCTGTCGTCCAGAATCTCCTGTAGGGCATCGTAAGTGGCCACAGCTTCTGAGAACCCGTAAAGGTTGTGCGTATCATACCTGTGGGAAAGTACAAAGCAGTGCTGAAGAGGGAGGTGGTGGTCAAGGTGAGACGGGAGTAATGGGTGGGCAAGAAATTACCAAGGTGGGGAAATTACGTTGGGTGGTAGCCATGGGCCAGGTGTACGTTACAAAGCGCTACTGAGGGGAGACAAGGGAGGAAATGGCAATCAGGTGGGGAGGGGAAAGGGAGGGAGAGGTTGCACAAGGGGAGTGGGTGCGCACTGCTTAGAGCCATCAAAATGTTGAGCAACAACGGATCCTGTCCGAGTGCCCAGATCCAATCTTGCGTTCCCATTGCTGATCTGATATGGAGGATCCGTCAGCCTGTTGAACTCTTCTGCCCTGTCGGGCACAGCTTCAGATGCTTTCAGGCACTGGCAGTTGGCAGCAGGGCTGCTGGTGATGTCAGCACCCGCCACTCCCACAGCCATGTCCTTGCTCAACCCAGTGCTTGATGACTCGCTACCATTGCTTAGGGCTGCAAGCCAGGGAAACATGCCGACAATCAACACTGAGTGGGCTACGTGCGCAGTGCCTCCCAAATGTCTGTGCAAAAGGCCTCCTGGAAAGTGCAGGATGTACGCAGCCCAGTTGTAACCGCCCTTTTCAGACCCCCTGTGTGGCCTTGCAACAGCCTTACCTTGAGGAATGTACGTGCAGACGTCGCCAGTGCAAAAGTTCGCCACCTCATTCATGTCGATCCAAATACCGTCGTAATCTGCCAGCTCTTTGAAACGCTTCAATGACTTGGTCCACCATGCCATTGTGGCAGGATTATGAAAATCTGGAAAATGAGTTGCACCAGGCCAAACCTGCACCACATGAGTAATGGTCAGGACTCCAACCACAAGATGCCGTTGCTGGCCATGAACTTCAGCAGAAACACCATAAATGAGCACATTTTTGGGCAGCGCACCTCCCCTACATAGTTGCCGCCTGTCACATCTTTCAGGAACACATTCATTTCCACTCCCTCCTCATACGGTAAATACCCGGGCTGGATTTTGATGCCAGGGTCAATGATTGGCACCCACTTCTGGTTGTTTGCATGCAGCTCATCAAGGAACTGCCTCACGTCCGCTTCGGGGAAGTTATGTGGGCTCAAAGTGAAATCCATAGTTGAATCCATGGCATCAATGTCGCTCCACATAACCTGTGCAAGAAGCAGTGGTTTGTGTGGGTGTGGATAGCGAAGCTGGCTAATGTAGTCAGAGATGAGAAGAGCAAACAAATACTTGACTCAGCAGCCAATCTCTCAGCCCCAACAATCATTACCTCCAATGGGATGCCAGAAGCCGAATAGTTCTTCACGACTTCGTGCGTTTCTTTAATGGTGTTGTACCCCCATCTGCGGTCCAAGATATATTAATTCAACAACCCCCCCACCCACATCCAACCCCACCATAACATGCAGATGATAGTCACTGTGCAAATCAAGATAAACAAACTGATTCACCGAACAATGAATTATACAGTGTTAATTTCACTGATTTTCAACATGATACCCTGGATGAACGCTACAATGCACCACTGTACCTGCATTGATGGAACCCTAGAGCCCATCTAGGTGGCATGAATGGCTTCCCAATGACTGATGTGTACTGTTGCATAACATCCAGAGGAGTGGGACCAGCCAGGAAATAGATGTCAGGAATGCCACCAATGATTCGGTAGGACAATGTGCTGTTTGTTATCGTGACCTCCATCCCGTTGCTGTTGTGCATGTACACCCCATGCGCCTTGCCATCTGCATTTAACAAAAAACACAATGATCCCAGTGATTATCGATAGGATTAAAGGCTTGCATTATGATGATGACAAGGCATGGCAGTCTGCTAGATTGTAGGCTCCAAACCAAGAAACCGATGCCATATTTGCTGCCAGTGCCACTTACCGGGCATGACAACCAGCATGAAAGGATGACAACCATACAGGTTGGTGTCTACAAAGAGGGAAGCCCAATCTCGTGCCCAGAGTGTGAGCGGAATGCCATCCTTCTTGAGTTTGAGGCCTTGGCTCTGTGTGCGCTCGCCAAGGCCATACAAGGATGCCTCCTCAGGCATGGAGGTTGTAATCTCAATGTATTGTTCCTGTACAAAGAAAGCAGTCATGGTGGACCACCCACAGTCAACATTGGAATTTAGGTTGATGGACACTCCTGAACATATTTTGTGGCAACATTGGTGTGAATACTTGACACCAACCTTGTAGACGAATCGAAATGGTGTTGTGTCAAAAATCACTTCCCCAGTCTCATTGCGAAGAACCTTGAACCCAAATGGGAAGGCGCTTTCATGGTAGGTGTAAATGGGGCTCGCAGCTCCTGCGCCATGGACACAATTACCTTTGGGAGCACTCTAGAAATTTGTATGCATGAAAGCAGACGCATGAAAGCGTATGCGACAGTTACATTTCATGCGACCATCCAACTGACCTTGAGCAGGGGTTTTGTTTGAGGCTGCCAGAGTACATTCCTGGTAAAGGAACAGGGGCACCTCCCATCGATGTCTGCTGCGGTCCTCTATCTTCACTTGCAGTATTGCGTCAGTGTGTGCAACCACGCTGACTGCAAGTGCAGCTACATCTGGCCCAAGCTCAGGAGCTGTTGCAGCGCTGAGAAGCAGGGTGCTGGCCCTTCCGTACTCTGCATAGGAAGTCAAACTGTTCAGTGATTGTTCATATGGCCGTCTCCTTGAAAACAAACCCATTCCACGTATGCTTTATACTGTGCTTTATACAACAACACATTGCAGGCGCTCCAGTTAATGCCATCCTTACCAGTTTCTGCAGTGCCAGTCACGTTGTATGCGCTTGTCCCTGTATTAGTTTTGTAGCACCTACAACAGCACGACATGATTAGGCAGCAATCAACTCACCCTCTACAGGAGCACCAAATGGGGCTGTGGTCAGGCAGCAACCTAGCATCCCATTTCCTTGAGACCAGGACAAGAACAGCGTTGTTGCCCCAAACAGCACAGTGGCCTGTGAACCTACCAGGGCAAGTCAACCCTTGGCGCCCCGCTGGGGTATTCCGAAGGCGACCAGCAGCAGTGCAGCGCATCGCACTCATCCTGCTGTATCCCAGCAAATCCTGTGAAAGCCACCAGGGAAGCGACGAAGCACGGTCATAGCAGCTCTTTTACTACTAAAATACCCAAATTCCACCCTGACAGTGTACTATGATGTACAAATGCTGGTGGTGCAAAGGACCAGTGCATGGGTCAGGCGCCTAACGCTGGGATTCCTCTGGGGACACAGTCGCCTCCACGAGCTGTAGATATGAGAAGCTCATGAAGCCTGTACAACTTCAAGGACAGGTACAGGCTTGGCAGTAATCCAGCTGGTGAAAAGTTACATTATCATAAAACCCCAAAAGTTGCTGAGTACATGCCGTTTCAACATGCGGGTCACCAAAACACGAAAGTGATGGAACTCAGCGGCACAAGAGTGACACTACACGTATGTCTTAACCGCAGGTGGGCATAGCCGAGCTGTGTACAGGTATCCGTGCCTAGGTTTCCTCACCGCAATCCACCCTAGGCCCATATCTGTTGCACAGGCCAGAGGTGGCAGATGATTGTGCAACACCGGAGAGCACTGCAGCGAAAGCCAAGGAAAGTGCTCCCCAGCACCTCGTGGGTCGAGGCATCGTGTCAGTCTACAGGCAACCACCTGTGGCGGCCAAGGGGTGGTGGCGGCAAGCCTGCAAATGTTGCCTACAGCCAGGCGAATGTGACTCAGCTTGCGGCAGGAAGAAAATAGCCCATGGGCAGTTCGTTTGTGCCATAAAAATGCTGAAGCACCTGAGCGAGTTTCTAGCGTTGGATAAAAAGTGTGGACCTTATCCTGTGAATTTATCAGAGTTTTGCCTTGTCCAAGAACAGCGCTGAGTGGGTGAAAAATACCAAGGTGGTTTCGTCTAGTCAGCCATAAACTCACGGGATAACCTCGGCCTCAACTTTATAATGCTCCTACGGTGTGTTGACTTGGTTTCTGGCGAAGGTTGCCCAACTGCACTTTGATTTTACCTAAAATGTGACGCACAACTCCCTGCTATAAAATATAAGCGTGATACCAGGGGAGCGTATTGCATGGCCTCTGGAGCGGCGTTCGCCGACCTCTGTAAGTATGAAGCATGCTGCCACAGCATCTCAATTGTTGTACAGACGTCGCTGGACACTAGTTTATATCTCTTTTGTGGGCAAATCAAGGGATATATGCATGCATCTCATTTGCATGCATGCATTGCAACATTTTCAACGGCGCATATTCAACTGATTGACACCAGTGTGCTTACGATCCAGCTGACGAGGTGTTGGAACTGATACTCTCCAAGCTCTCCCCCCGAGATCTTGCTAGAGCGGAGACCACATGTCACAGATGGTGAGCCACAAGGGCACAGTGGTGTTGCAAACACACCCGGTAATCCCACACGCTACTGACAACGGTGAGGTCTTGGCAGGTGGAGGGTATGTGCCGACCACTCTCTGTGGCACACCCACTACCAGGCTCTGCTGCAGCGGTGCTGTGGCAACCTTGGCCAGGCAAAGCAGTATGAGTCTTGGCGCCAAGCTTACAAGTGCCAACAGGTGAGCGGTAACAGCCTGCTGCTGGCTGCTGCATGCTGCATACTTATCCTTCATCTTTACGTTGCAGCATGTCTGGGAATTTTTGACAAGGGAGCTACAATTTAACTGCTTTTGACCCCAGCATGCGTTATCATCCATGTATGCTTTGTTGCCATTCAGGTTGAGCACCGGCTGAGCAACTGCGGATTGCAAGTTCGATTCCTGGAAGGCCACACAGGACCAGTTACTTCAGTGTCGGCATGGGGGAGCCTTCTTGCAAGTGCATCCACAGACAAGGTAAGCCACACACGGGGTCAACATTTACTAGGAACGTGACTAACTACCGCCACCTCATGATGCGATGCACAGCCATGCCCACGAGCACTCACTGAGCGAATGGAGCCAGCTACAGCTGGTCAGGATGTGGCTGCAGGCTTGCTGCAAATTGCCTTCCCAGCTTGACAGAGGTTGTGTATGGCCTCGCAGACGGTGCGCATCTGGGATGCCAGTCTGGGCAAGGTATCCCGCACGCTGCGCCATGCACAGCCAGTGTCAGATGTGTTGCAGCTGTCGCCAGCGGTGACCGTCTCCTGTGCCGGCACTCAGACGGTGTTGTGGCGGGACGGCAGCGCAGCCAGGCGGTATGGCGGGGATGCGATGGTGGGCAAGCTGGCGGCACATGATGATGTCCTAGCAACCGCTGCATGTGAGTGCGAGGCTGGTTGTCTATTGATGATGTCACAATGGAGTCCTTTGGGGGTTGGTTGCTTGTTGCACCTCATCATCAGCCAGTACCTGGCGACAGGGTTGGTTTGTCCTGGCGCAAGCATGCATCATGAAATTCTCGTGAAATTCTTGAAATCCACACAGGCGTGACATGTTCATCTGCACAGCCATGCCCACCTAGCAAATCTGACTAATTGTGGCGCTTGGTGCTATGCCTGCAGATTCGGGCCTGGTCCACCTTTACGACCTTTACAGCGGCACCCTGCGGCTGATGGTAAGGCCCCACCAGACCAGGCGGGCGCACAGCATGCAGTTCACGAGCCTGGCTGGGCGCGCACTGCTGGTCACCGGCGCCAGCGACGGCGGGGGCCTGACTCGGTGTGGGGCTGACAACACCATCCAGGTGACCGACCCGCTGGATGGGCTTGCAGTTGGCAGCTTCAGGCTGCAGGGTGCCATGGGCTCGGCAGGTGAGATGAATGAGAAAGGAAATGTTCGGGGGGCGCTGTGTGTGCATGGGAGGTGGTTTAGGTCACATGGCTTTGCTGCCTTCATAGGGATTTATGTGTGGATGCTCTGTGTTTGACGGCATATAGTGAGGCCGGGGCAATTCCTGATGGTGTTGCCGCACATGAGAGGTCCTCATGGCACTTGCATGCAGTGGCGTTGTTCTTTCAAGAAGATATGAGCTTCCAGTAGCTGCAATTTCCACGTACAACAACGCGCACTGTTCACATTCCTGAATTGCGCTTAGAAATCCTTGGCGCTGCAAAAGTGTGGGCATCCTGCTCAGGCTGCCAAGTTGTGTGCAGATCTGTGTGGCTTTGCCTGCCAGGCGCCATACATCGTCGCCGTGTATGCGTACGGGGTGACAGCCGCGTGGGACATGCGCATGATGAAGGCATCTGCGCCAGTCAGCAAGGTGGTGTGGCTGCGGGAGAATGAGGCAGACAACGGGAGCAGCTGCGTGGCGTTTCCTGGTAGGGGTTGCTCTAGAGGGTGGAGGCATGCGTCCATGGCATTGCACATGGTCCGTGCTAAGGGGAGCCTCCCGGATGTCGTATAGCTGCGCAAATGTGGCTCATCAAATGCGGCCACATGGGACCAAAGTGTATAATGTTTAGTCTTCAAGTTACTAATACCTAGAAGCTACATCCCGAGACGCATCTGGCAGCATCCATGCTCTTGGCGCTGCTTGTGGCACCTGCCAGACATTTACTGACCCAATCCCTCCTGCCGCCTCTCTAGGGTATGGTTGCCCCACTACATTTGACCCTGCACACCTCGTCTCCCTGGCACCGCCACAAGCCCAGGGGGAGATGCCCTCGTCCCCACTGGGACCGAGGTCAATGGGGGACGATCCCTCGCCCATCCCACCTGGCACTTACGGCACCAATGTGGTGCTGACATGTGGCCGCCTGGGCCAGCTGGCGATGCGCCATGTGCATGACGGCAGCCCCATCAGGCGCATTAGGCGCCCAGCCTACGTGCCGAGTGCTGCGCGGGAACAGCGCTTGCGCAGTGGAGGGGGGCCGGAAGCAGGTGGGGCGATTATGTACCCTGGTTGAATCTTGTAACCAGGAATTTTGCTTGTGTCCCCACTGTCGCCTTGCACCAGCGATTCTAGAGGCTGAAGGTGTTTGTTCAACAGAGTATTTGCCTCTGATATCAGTGCAATGCAACCCCCTTGTGCCATCTGGTTGGACAACCGAATTGACAGCGTCGCCTTGCGCCTTTGCCAATGCACCTTGAATACAAACGCCGTGCATGCCTGCCACAATCTCAGATCAATTGAGGCCAGGAGGAATTTACTGCATGTCCAGCACTAACAGGCTCATGCCATTGTTGCCACAGGTGATCAAGCACCTGGTGCCACCCAGCCAAACCCTAGGGCGCCTGAGGGATCTGCATCTGGTTCTGGCTCGAGAGGGCATGGCGTAAATGTGCAAGGACAGGGTTTGTCAGGAACAAATGGGGGGCTGCCAGCTCACAGGAGTCCTGCAGGCAGGTCATCTAATCAGCAGCCCAGCGGTTCGTCCGGAAGGCCAGGCGCCCTTCACATCTCCTCTCCTGCGCTCTGTATAACCACGCTGCCTGGGCGCGTGGTGACAGGCCATGCGGATCACGTGCTGGCTGTGTGGCAGTTCACCGCGTGAGAACTATTGATAAACAGCTGATGCTACCCCTCCATCAATTTCCCGTCCGTTTGATGGTTCCCTTACTGATTTTTGTCTGGAGACTATGCGCGGCTGTTATGCACCCCTTTGGCGTTGGCTTGCTTTCTTTCTCCCTAAGCAGGGTGTCACCACAGTGATATGTCTGTGACAACGAGCATACTGCTGTTGTATCTTCGGCTACATTTTTCCTGTACCATTGTGTTGGCAGCCCGGAAGTGAGTTGAGTTTCTTTGGTCCTAAGCTAGGGTTCGCTGGAGGTTTGCTAGGGTGTTTACCCTAGTGGCCAGTGGCCATGCATCTCCTGGTACACCATCACCCCCACGAAATTCCGAGTATTGTGGCTTCGCTCCAGCACTTTTAAGTCAGCTGTTGTAACCCGCAACTTGTTGTCTGCACTAATATTGCACCCTCTCGTGGGCATGTGCTCCTGCCGTGACTAACAGGAGGGCACGTCGTTGCTCCTAATCTCGATATAGCACGAGGGTTGAACCATACCCACCCTTCACATGCAAAGCTCTTCACTTAAAATACCTCTCTAGTGGACCCGGTAGCACGGGGACGCCTGCCGCGGTGTGTGAGAGCACGCATGTCGCGAGCCCAATCGGTGTCATCTCCGGGCTTGGGAAGGCGAAGTAAGGGATACACAGATGTAGCTTGTCATAGCATACACCAATATTTTTGGCGCACTGCTCGTTGGCCAAGCGGCATCTACCAACTGTTTGGAGAGTTTGAATGCATATTTGGAATGCATGCATATATATGCACCCGCATGCACCTCTAGCTTGCTTGATCTAGAACCCCAGCGGACCACTATCCCGTGCAATTCATTAACGATCTTGTTGCACCAGGTGTGTTGAACCCGAGTCACCCACCACCCTCTCCTTTCCCTGCAGGCTCTCACTCTCTGCTTGAACTAGCCAAGTCCAACAGGGAGCTGTGCGTGGTCCTGGAGCACCCACCATCAAGTCCCAAGATGGCGCAGGGACAACCCATAGCATGGTCTGTCATCATAAGGTGGGGAACCTCAGTTCCGCCTGTCCCAACTATTCTGGCATGCGCCAAACCCTAAACCCTACACCTGCTCCCGCCCCACCTCCCCAGGATGCACGCAGCTGACTACGTGACCATCCTCCTGCTGGCCATTGTGCTCGCCATATCAGAGACCCTCACGCCCTACCACCGCCCCATCTACTCCAAGTCGGACCAGGAATACTGGCGGTACAGCTACCCGCTCAAGGCCAACACAGTGCCCTCGTGGGCGGTACCCATCTTCTCGACATTTGGCCCCTGGGCGGTGATGGCGCTGGTCTCGGTTGTGGTCAGGGTTGACAGGCTGGAGCTGCACCATGCGGTGGTGGGGGTGTTTTCCTCGGTGTTTGCCACCGCCCTGCTCACCAACTTCATCAAGGTCAACGTGAGTGCCTGCAGGGTATGCATCGCACGCCACAGCCAGGGGGTATATTAATTGTCATATAACTGTTGATATGTAGTATACCACTGCCATAGCCTCACAAGTTCACGGGTTATCATCTGTCTGCGCAAGCAGTTACCAAGGGGGGCAGGATATGCAACCAGCAATGGCCGCATCATCCTCTGCAGGGCGCTTTGTGCCCTGCATCATGCAGTGCCAACTGCTTCATCTGCCTGACATGATGCGCTGCACTTCATCACATGCTGCTGCACTGCTTGGATGCATGCCGTCGCATGACCCAGCCACATGCTGTGATGCGCCTCGTCGCATGCCGCGTCGGTTCTTGAATATTGTTGAAACAGGGGCCAGCGCTCCACAGAGAGTGGAGGAGAGAATAGTGCACGCATTGGCCCCCACCACACATTTGCCAATCCTCGTCCCAACTGCTGGCATCCTGCATTACACTCCCATGGCCCCCTCCTGCAGATTGGCCGCCCCCGCCCTGACTTCATGGCCCGCTGCTGGGGGGATGCCGAGCCCACCTTTGACAAGATGAGCATGCCGGTGTGCATCCACGAGGGGGGCGAGGTGCAGGAGGGGCTGAAGAGCTTTCCTAGCGGTGCGGAAACCATGAAAAACAAACAAATTGCTTGGATTTTGTTATATTTAAAGAGGAATAAATAACCAAAAATAAGTTCTCTATTGAATATTTGCTGCCTGTCTTCGAACAGCGCGTGGGTTTGGGAAGTGGTGTCTGCGAAGGGGAGGGCATGGCCTGGTGTCTGAGAGTCCACAATGGCTTAAACCCTCAACCTAAGCAGTAAACCCTAATACTAAACCCCGAAACCCTCCTGCACAGGGCACACCTCCTGGACCACTGCCGGCATGGCCTACCTGTCCTTCTGGCTGGTGGGCAAGCTGCAGGTGTTTGATGGCAGCAGCCACCCATGGCGGCTCATGGTGGCCAGCATGCCACTAGTGGGGGCGCTGTGGGTGGGGCTCACGCGCATCAGGGTGGGTTTCGAGAATTGCGAGAAACCTATGTGTTGGTGGGGTGTGTGTTGGTGGGTTCGGGTGGGGAGGAGGTTACCGAGGATGGCGAGGATAGGGCAAGTGCGCACATGACGGGAGGTTTGATGAGGGGGCACAAATGGTGTGTGCACTGCGGCTGGGATTACTTCAATACAGGTCGCGTGTTGCACGTGCATGCCTCGGATGCAAGAAACGCTCCGCCCAGGAGTTGCCCACGAACCTCCCAAACTGCTTCAAACCCTTCGTCGTGTGCATCACCTCCCTTTTCCCCCCTCCCTTGGCGCAGGACTACTGGCACCACTGGGAGGATGTGACAGTAGGATTCTTGATGGGCCTGGGCATCTCCTACCTGCTGTATAGGATGGCGTTCGCCCCCCTGACGGGCAAATGCGGGGGCTCCCTGGTCATCACATCCAGATACGAGGATGAGTCAGCACACGGCTATGCTGAGGTGGCAACACTGGCGCCAGATGACACCACCGACCTGCTGGCGGGGCAGGTGTGAGCTTTAGGGTTTTGAGCTTTAGGGTTCTGAGCTGAAGGGTTCAGCTGAGCTGGGGGCCGGCAGTCCCAGGGAGCGAGCCAGTGGAGTACCTCGTGAGGGGTGGGGCAATGGGCGGCTGTTGACATTGCTGGCCTGGTGGCAGGGCAGGTGTGAGGCATGGATGTGGTACGCTGGTGGGCTGTGCTGTAGGCGGTGGATGTGCACTGCAGTGTGTGGGGGGGAGGGGGACGGCAGGGGGAAAGTCATCAGCTGGAGCTGCGCTGGGGTGGAAGAAGGATTGACCGCAACCGCAAATACTACCACCGGGTGGCAGGCCTGGCTGGAGAGTGGAGAGACCACCGCAGCGGGGGATGTAGTGGCAGAGCGGGGGTGGAGCATTGCAGCATTACAAGGACCAGCATCAGCACTAGCACACTGTGGTGAAACGGATCACCACGCCACATGATGTCCCACTGCTCACCAGCTGCGGCCCAGCCAGCCTGTCTCTGCTTTTTCAACGTCGTTTTTTTAATATGCCTGGCTCATGGTGTGCCGCCGTTGTAAGAGCCGTTCATTGACACTGTCCGGACAACTGAGTTGTGGGGCCATTATGTCACATGAAATTTTCTCTGGTACTGTAAACTGGGTCTCCATTGAATGCGTTGCTGCAAATTTTTATATGTACACTGTCCGGACACGTCCCAATGCAGCATGATGGCCAATGGCATGGAATTCCTCCCATGCACTAAAATGTAACAGATCTGGTATGCCAATTGTTACAGCCCAGTGGATTACTGTCAGTTGGGATGTCTGCTGCTGCCAGAAGGTACCGGTGTGGTTAATAACACCGCATCACAAGGATGAGCCATATGCCAATGCCCAATGGGTACGTCTCACACCCAGGCCTACACGAGCAGCGCTGCTTTATTCAGAACCAAAATTTAACAGACCCCGTTCCGAAGGTTGGCTGAAAACGCTGCTTTGTTGACACTGCTTATCACCACTGACAGGACAAACGTCTGGACAGGTAAGCATAGGAAAACGCCACGAGCCTTGCACTCAATGAAAAGGTTATTTGCAAACACCCACGCTACTAGGGCATCAAAATCATATACCACTGGTTTTGAAAATCTGCAAATGCACCGTTGTACAGCAACTTGTACAGAAACTGTGACAATGTCACCCTAGATACAGAAACGCCGTAGTGGACGCCTGTCTCGTACCAATAACATTAACATTCAGTGAGGTTCACCAATGCCACGCATATAGGTTACATGCAAAGAATGATGATCGAGTGGCTTGAATATGAAAGTCCATATATATAAAATCAAAGTCTACCTTGCTAAACCAGTTGTTTTGCAAACTGCAAGGGTTGATGGGGAAAGGAGCTATGCACGATGTTTCACAAAGACAATACATACACTAAGGTGGTAAGTACGGCGTTGTGACATCCAAAGCAGCACGCCAAGCGTAACCATCCTGGACACGTCTCAGTCAGTTGGCCAGTGCCTCGTGGAAATGCTGGGATTTAGGATTGTCTGACAAGTATACCCACCCAATAAACGTACAGCTGAAGGCATCAACGGAACGTACAGACAGTTTCTGAAAACCTAACTGACCCATTAAGTGGCAAGGCAGGCTACGAAAAAAAATGTAAAAAGGAGGGCGCAACTCTACTAAAATTTGCATGCGTATGTGGTTGCCTGTGTTGGCTGATAACTAACAGACATATCTGTTGGGGCGCCCAATCACACTGGGCAAAAAGGGTTAAATAGTCATCCATGCATGTACAAAAGCCAATGGTGTGCACAGCACTGCTATAACAGCTACAGGCAAAGCCTTAGCAGACATGACAAAGCACAGCCCCCATCAGAGATGATGGATGAACCGCTGTGCTCTACAAGGTACACACGTCCAGCAAACACAGCATGCATTTGAATGTCAACTAACACAATTTTAACACGGCCCTTCTACTATATCACAGCACAAAATCGTCAAATATACCTGCTGGTGATAAAAAGCCTTTTATGTACCATAATCGTAAACGCAAGGATGGATTCGCTGGGCACAGGCTGCATTGCACAGTGTACTCTCCGGATGTGAAGGAGGGTCAATCTTGTATTGGAGAACAGCGTTTTCTCAGCACGCATCAAAAGGCTGGTTGCAGCTGCCTCATAACTGTGCTCCCCTGAGCTGCACTTCTCCACAGCTGCCCCAGGAATGAGTGACACAAAGAGAACATAGGTAGAAAGTACTAAATGTATGAAAAAACCCTCTCAATCTTGGTAGGTTACCCAGTGCACCCCGCACAGGTAACGCAGACGTGCTGCCCCCAGTAAATTTTGCACTCAGTTGCTGTCCCGCGCTGTGCTGTCAACGTTTGCATTATCTACTGCCTTCTGTGGTCCAGCCCCTTACCCCGCACCGCCACCAGCCATCAGTGTAGGTGGTCCATGCCATATTGCGAACCCATTTTGGGGTAGCTGGTGGGGGGGCCCGAAGTGACATACGCAGTGATGCCTTCGGCGAATTGCAGGTCTGAAAGCTCTGGCTCCCCGCCATAGTGCACCCCTGCGCCAGAGCCCGCCAGGTGTGGCAGCGCGGTGGGGGCCAGCCTGCCGTAGAGGTTTGGCACCATGTGAGCATAGCCGTCCGCGACGCCGGGTTGCTGCTGCAGGCCTTGCGAGCTGTAGCTGCCCAAGCTGGGCCCGTAGCCCTGCAAATGCAGTGGGGTGATTTTGTTGGCGCGGGTCGAGGCTGGTATGGGGAAAACGTGGCGCAGATGTGTGTGGTGTACTATGTAGTGCAGGTATAATGCAGACATAATACTGTGTGCAAGAGCACATGCCATTTGGCAAGGGCTTCAATCCAGTGCGGTTCCAAGCCCTCCTCGCTTGTACATGAGCGACGTGCAAAGACAAGCGGTTTAGATCATACGACCTTTACCAGCACTGCTCAACTGCCACTGCCACCTGGGCAGCACACATCCTATAAAGTGTGCAAGCCAGGTGTATGGCCATGCCCTATCCCGACTACACTGGCACTGCCGCCTGCCTGCTATTGCAGAACCACCTTACCTGCACTGACTGCATCAGCCCCATCTGGTGTGCGTGCGCGCCCAAGTGCTGCTGCTGCTGCCCGGTGAGCGCGTACCTCGCCCCAGGCTCCTGTGGCGGCATGGCTGTCACGTACCCCCCCTGTGTAGAGAACATGGGTTGCAGCGACAGCTGCTGTGCAAACATGGCTGCCAGGTCACTGGCCCCTTGGGGCGCCAAAAAGGTCCCCCGCTTGCCATAGTGCGTGACTCGGTCCTCAGCCAGGGTGAGCGACTTGACCTTGTGGCCGCCGATGTTCCTGTCGCTTTCCGCCACAGCTGTCTTCGCCGCCTGCGGGGGAGGGGCACACAGGTGGGTGGGCTGTAGGTCTTTTTCTAATTAAGCTCCTGCCGACAAAGTGTGCCGGCACCAGCACTATGGAACAATGCAAGTGGGGCTGGCGAAAGAGCCTGGCACGTATGTTGTGCATTGGGCATAGCTGGGATCAGGCATCACTGCAGGGGCATGCAGTGCGCATATTCACTGTGGAGGCAGGTGGAGCTTTGCACAAGATGGGACAGGAGCCACTGCATAGCTAAGGGATCGCCACAGTGAAGGAGACAGTACCAGAAAAATACTAGATGTTTAGATCTAAACCCAAAACTGACTGGTTGCTAGTGCCCTCACTGACCGGCGCTGTCAAGTCATCTGCACCCTGAGAGCCTTACCCGCTCAGCATTGAAGCTCACGAAGCAGTAGGTGCATCGCCTGCCGGTGGCCCGATCTTTGGGGAAGTACACGTCTTCGACCTGCGCAGGATTGGGAAAAAGGCAGTTGGCATTTATGGGTTATATTTGGGGCGAGCACGCAGCGTAGTTTGTACAGCAGGTCTACAACAGGCTGGCCATGCCGTGTGTCAGGCGGTACGCGCCGTAACACAGGATGACGTCTGCTATGGCCCAGGCTTTGACAACGACAAGCAAGCTGACTAACCAGACGTATACTAACTGGGTCTGCACAAAGTGGTATAAGTGTGCGGCATGTTCGAGTGCGCGGGTTTTGTGAGGGCGGGAGGCACTTGGCTACTGACCTGGCCCCATCTCGAAAAGTAGTTCCGGACCATGGTCTCGGATACCAGCGACGGGACGCCTCCCACATATATGCGGGGCCCAAAGCCTTTGGGTAGGACGGCCGGCTTGGCGTCTCCCTCCTCCACAGACATACCTGCACCGCATCAACAGGGAACGATTCAGTGGGCACTTCCTGGTTCACACAGCGAACAGTTGCCAACAAGGCACCAGCCCCAGCAACACGCTGCCGAGACCCACTGCCAGCGACCCCACAGCAGGCTTGACACGACGTGCATGCAAAGCAAGATCTCCCAGCTTGAAACGGCAGATGTCAACGTGCTCGCTGTAACAGCTATTCTCTTGGTGATGGTGTGTCATGGGATGTAAAAGTTGCAGTAGTGGTTACGAGCAGCGTGTGCAGGAGGCATACCTGCGACGGGCTTCGAAGGCCGCGGTCCTGCTCTGTTAATAACAACAACCTTGTCGTTGATGATGTGCTCAGCACCCCAGGCGAGCTGTGTAGCAAGGCAAGCGAAATTACACCGGTTTGAAACACCCCCCAGGGATGACGCATCCACCAGTTGTAAGGGCTCTCATGCACGTAGCTTCCCGCATGCTTTTACAGCCACTCAAGTTCAATACGTTCTGCCTACACCCGGAACCCCTGCTATCCGTTCAACACATATGCTGTTTCCTGATCACAAACACCCCCCAACAACAGTGCCAATCAAAGAGCTGGTGCAGCCACAACACCCGTGACCAGTGACGGGATAACGCACTGCAAAGTGCCAATCAAAGAGGTGAACCACCTATGTGAGGTAGGCCGACAATGTTCAAGGATCTTGAGTGTCTTGCACTCTTACCTTGGCACAAACAGCACCCAGCGTATCTAGTCCTGAGATAGCCCCGCACGAGAAAAGGGTGGTGGCGATACAGCCCATCGTTACACGACCTCCCGATCATTTGGCGTAATCTAGGAGGGCAGAATGAGGTAATAATTGCATCAAAGCGTCCCCTGATCGAGCCAATGGTACAATTATCGAGATCGTATCTGGTCAAATCCGGGTGACAGGCCTGCGCACGTGCTGGGCAGATCACCGAGTGGTCGACCCCTTGCACCTCACTGCAGGTCGTTTTCTGCAGCCATGTGCGATGGGCAATCGCACTTTTTGACGCATCCCAAAAGGACAGATTTTGTCAACCCCACCGTGAGCCAAAAGTGGGGTTAGGGTTTAGGGTCTAGGGGAACAGGCAGATTCTGCTGAGGAAAAAGCACCGATTTTCACGAAATTTTCGACGACGTTTCTTATATTAGGAGCAAGCAAGAATTGGACAAAAATGAAGCACCCATGGTGGGTGGGTGGGTGGGCCCTGCCTGGTAGAGCCAAAGATAGATGACTAGCGCTAGTGTGAAGAAGGGTCGGCGTGATGGGGTCCCCACCCACCGACCCCCTTGTGCGGTGCCAAATGCGTGAGCATAACTGGGCAGGTTGACTTTTTATCAAATAATAGCCCGCGGTGGGCACCCTCCCCAACAGCTCAACCTGATCTACCCCACCCCGCCAACATCCCTTACCACGCAGCCCCACCTACTCCCGCCGCACCTCACCCAGCCACCTACCACTTTCCTGTTCATGCCCATGGCCTCCCTCATCCACCAACTTCTGTCTACCACCCCGCAAATTTTGCTGCCCTCATACCATTCAATTGTCCGCTCCGCAGAAGCAGACATGCACTTTTGTTTTGCTTCCAATTATTAGTACAAGCGCTAATAATGCAGCCAACGGATGCAACTCAGTTGAAATGCATCCGAAAATGGTGGGCGATGAAATGCATCGCCCACCATTTTCACCGCCACCACCCTCATGACTTTCTTACAATAAATGTGCAACGCATATTACCAACGATTGTTGAACTTGATACTTGAATAAACGATTGGTTAACGTATGCCTTGCGCCCGCCAGCCATGTCACGGCAGTGATCATACCATTTCCTATCGGCGGTTCCAGCTCAGCCAATTTGCGTAACGCAAGGTCAGCTCATGTATCTCTGGATTTACTAATGCGCACTGCCCTAATCCCTACCATCAAAGACGCACTTGGGTACACCGTGTACCGTACACGCACTGTATTCTTGGCTACCAGCTAACGTGCCTCCAACATGCCCTGCCACTGCAGCATTACTCCAGTGAGGGTGCAATAGTTTGGGCATATTGCACGCATATCAGATGCTAGAGCACTCAAATGCATTCTCTTGAGTACACGTATAGGGCAACGTGCTGATCAACCGTTCCGTGAATAAACTGTCCTTGCGCCCCGTGGATTTGGATGCGTTCAAACCATCGGCGTAGAGATGGTAGAGCACTGTCATGACTGGCTGGCTTGTGCAAGGTATTTCGGAGGATATTTAAATGCGCACGGATTTGCAGCAATACACAGAACTAAATTTAGAGTAGCTGCCCATGACCTTAAAGCTGACACGCATATATAGAGTATGGATATGGCGGCATACCGCAAGCATGTGTTGACTTAACATGCGGCGGCACTGCGGTGAGTAAAGATGCAATAAAAAGTAAAAAAAAGGAATCATTGCAAACAGCGAAAAAAGTTCTTCATGCCTGAAAACATTTACACCCTAAACCCTAACCCTAAGTCATTTTCAGAAGTACGGGCGCCACAGATTCCAGATAGGATCCGCAGACCAGTGTACAAGAACATTAAAGCCAGGCGGTTAACGTCAAACCTGTCAATAGATTAGGTTCAGTGAATTTTCTGACAAGGCTTATTTGTGCCTGGTGAGGTACCAACGAACGCTCTAACAGCTAGTTAGGCAGCAGTGCATGCTGTAAACTGTAACAAAGTGGCGGTGGTATCAACACAAGGAATGCCCCTGGCCTAGTGCACTGTACTTAGCCAATATGGAGAGCATAGAGAGAGCAGACTAATTCTGGAACGCCCTATAGGCCGGAAAGTGGCTTTTTAACTATAGCGAGGCATAACCAGCAGGGTATAGCATACAATACGTATGCCATACCCTGAGTATACTGGCGTATACTGGACCGCTTGTGCTCACATCTGCTGTTCTTGTCAGCCTTCATTGGCCAATCTACTCTGGTCGTTTACACTGTCTATGACTGTACATGATAGGTCTCTTTTAAACCAGTCACCTGCCAGGGATCCGGGATATTTACAACCCACGGTGCACGTATTGAGTGTTTTGAACGGCCACCATGCTCATGAAGTCGACCCTTGCACCTCAAAACAGATATGTGTGATTGTGCATGCGCATGCCTGCAGGCGGTTGTGTGCTACTATACTGCTTACCGCTTTGTCGACAGCTTCAGACGTCTCAAAAGTGGTGAAGCCATATCCTTTCCTCGATCCGTCCCTGCAGGTGGAAGACAGTGCTGACAGTGCTGTAAATGTGCCCTGCATGCACAATTGCCCAGTTCGCAAACCCAACACCGCCCTCAGATAAAAGTGCACTTACGGCGCTCTGGGGAGGTAGACGTCGGTCACTTTTCCAAAACGGCTGAAGTGGTCGTGTATGGGTTGCTCCAGCAGCCCCGAGCACTTGGTGTACAAGCGGTAGCCACCAGCATGGCCACCACCAGGGTCCTCTTCCAGCCCAGAAAACGTGCTGCTCGAGGGCGATGCCGGGCCCTCGAAAAGGAATGAAGAAGCCATCGCAGCGCTATTTCGAGGCTCCATGGTGCCCTCCGCGAGGTCGTATGGGTTTGGGGTGCTGGCGGGCCGGGCAGGAAACATCGCAAAAGGCTACGTCACTCACGACTACGTCGATGTGCTCCAGATGCCACAGACATGGCGCACTCTAGCAGCCACGACCGGGTTGTAAACACACGAAACACAAACTATAAGCAGTCATAACACGCTTTAGTGGCCTTTTGCTGGTAGAGTTTCAGGGCTCTGTGCGTGCAGATGTTTTCCCTGCCAGGTGTCTCCGCGACGTGCCTCAGCACCTCAACAAGGGGGCCTAAAATAGGACAACCGGAGAAAGTGGGTCTGACTGCACTCTGCTTGCACTCTGCTTCCAGCCTCAAACTGCTCTGGATGCGCGCAAAAGTGGTTATAAATGTTTGTTGAGACCGCTACCATACACTAGCGGATACTGTGGTGCACCTTGCAAGTCTGATGGAATGCAGGCATGCATATGCAGTGTGCAGAATGGTTGTACTGTCTCTTGACTCGGTTTGTGAGCGACACGCCATTAAAATCTTAGTAGGTTTCGAACGCATATGGCAGCCTTATGACGTGTGCTAATATGATGAGTAGCAGATATCGCGCCCTGTTGCACCTTCGCAGTCACACCCAGGATTGTTTGCACAGAGTGCTAAGTTCATCACCCAGAGACCTACCACCTGCTTCAGGAAGCGTAGCCAATTATCACACGCCTTTAAAGCCTACTGGTAACAGCCCTTTCTGGGCGAAGGATGGCCATCACACAGTTGCATGCCATGCCCCACTGCGCAGCCAAACTCTCACAACAAGAGGTTTTGGGTCATGTACCCATAAAAAAGAACAACACATCTGGTCAAATACACACCTGCTGAAAGCAAGGATCGCCCAGCACTCAGGCGTCGGCAACACTTGCGGGATATGCACAACCACCCATGTTGCCAGGGCGATTGGCACAGAGACGCTGGATGTGTTCGACCGGTAGGTTCACAGCACTCGAGTCTAGAAATCTTGCGATTCTGTCTACACGGTACCGAGCACACACTCATGAAACCAACTGCATTCCTCATGCATGCATGTGGATGCGTGCTTGGAGCATGGCAAGACTGTTTTAGGGTTTAGGGTTTAGGGCAACCTGCTCACACCAGCTGCCCTTGTTCAGGGCCTACAAACTCAAGCACAGGGATCGGGCAGCAAGGACCTACTCCCACAATGACCCTCTTCTGGTATGCCGCCCACCTTGCACATCAGGTCTTTGCCAAGGTATAAGTGGCAAAGTGACAGTCACAGTGACTGCTGCCTAGGACACAGCCTGCTGGACTCACCTGCAAACCCTAATTCCTAAACTGCTGCTTAATGCGCAGCCTGCTGGAGTCACCTGCATCCGCTTCCAATCCATTTGCGTGCAAGCATTCAGCGCATAGCAACCAGGCAGGCACTGCATATGTCTTATGACCGTCCTTCATGCACATAAGCCACTCAATCGGCCTCACACTCTTGCAGTCTGAGGTGACAGAGCGGCTACTGGACCGCCTGGCTGACTGCAACCGCACCTTCCCAACTGCAGTGGCTCTGGGCGGCGCAGGTGAGGCACTCTTTTAAAAAAATGGCACTGGATCAGGTGATGTACACTGCTGCCATTGTTGCGCAGGCCAACAGCTTGTGCGCATGACTGAGGCACCACCAGAGCCGCCATCAGCCAGGTAGCAAGCCCAGTTGGTGGACTGGCAACAATGGCAGTGGCTGCGATTCATGCAGTATGTATCGATCATTGCCCGTGCATGTGTTGCAGCAAACAGTCCAAATGACCGCCGTGTTTGAACTTAGTAGGAAAGCGCCAACTTGCAGTATATGCACCCCAACCATCTCCCACTGCCGCATGCTCAGCAATGCTTTTGCCACCTGCACAGGTGCCCTGGTGGTGCATACCCTGGCGCAGCGTGCAGGGTCAGGGGTGGAGAAAATCATCCACATCGACTCATCCGCTGCCATGTTAGATGTGTCGCGCAAGCTGGTGGAGCAGCTGCAGGAAGGTGCTCAGGGCAAGCTACCGCAGGTAAAAGTTACGTGCGCTCTGCCCTTGTGGGCTATTACAAATGGGCTGTAAAAGGCGGACACGTTAGGAAATGTGAGTTTCTGTGTACATTCTGTTGCCTGTACGGCGGTTGCAGCCCAAGTGCCTCGGGTTTGCTGACGTGCTTGCATTGCTACAAACAGGCATGTATGAGCTTTGTAGCCTAGGTTGCTTTGAAACTACTCCGGGCTGAGCATATGCGCTGTGCATGGCCATGGTTGAGAGCAACCGCATTGTGTGCACACCATGCAGGTTGAATTCATTCAAGGGGATGAGGAGCTTCTCCCGTTGGAAACCAACAGTGTGGATGGTGCGGCAGGCCTCCTGTTGTGGTTGATAACTTTTGCTATTGTTCCAAAAATTAGTATGCTTTCAATTTTGTTAAAATTTTTATCTTTTATTTTTATTTTGAATCAGAATTATTGTAAGCATTTTACTGTCTATAAAGATATAAACAAAGGATCTACTACTCGATCGCCGTGCTGCACGGTTGTGTACATATAGCATATGCACCTTAGACGACAAAATTGCAAATAATAGAGTCGACAATCTTGCTTGTTTTGGCAGCATGCCTTGGCGGGCCAACTGGCAACATAAGCAACTGGCAAGCTGCATGGTGTAATGATCATGTGCTAAAATATGAATGTTGGCCTTCTGCAGTAATCATCAGCAGCCTGGGGTTGCATTGGGCGAACGACCTTCCGGTAAGCTACATATCTGCAAATGTGGAACAACTCCAAACACTCTTTTCTTGCATGCCTCCTGGCAGCCCGCTAATCACCTTGCAAGGATTGCATGGCATTGCAGCCATTCCTTCAAGCCCTTCCTAGCTAGTGTCAACACCAGTAGCATCGAGTATGTACCACGTGCCATTCTCTTCCTTCTCTTGGTTGGCCGCATTAGACCTTGCGACCCGCTGTAAATCTGGAAGTAAAGCAACATGTGCTGCAGAACAGTCTTGCCCCAAAAGTTATGGTGGTGAGGCTACATGTGGCACAACATCTTCTGTACATGCACCCCATATGTACATGCATGCCGGCACCATGAATAACGAATAAAGGCTATTGTGCATGGTGCATACAATAGACATCGCATCCCAATCTGCTTCTGCCTTAATAGCCACTAGCCTCGTGAAGGAAAATTGTGCGTCTGTTTTCATCTTTCCTGCATCTGCATGTGTGCGTCTTCATCCCGCACATGCAGGTACATCTGTGCACTATCATCCTGCACATGCGCATGCAGAGTGGCAAAGGCGTGCTGATTTTTATGTACACAGGGTGCCATGACCCAGTGCCGCATGGCACTTAAGCCAGATGGGCTGTTTCTCTCAGCCATGCTGGGAGGCCAGACGTTGCAGGAGCTGCGCATCGCTTGCTCCCTTGCAGAGCAGGAGCGGGAGGGGGGCATATCCTCGCGTGTCTCCCCATTGGCGCAGGTACAGATGGGCGTTTGGGGGTACTGTAAATGGCATCCGGCAATGCATATAATGAGTTTATTTATAGTACAGCTCCAGTGGCCCTGGTCCATGCTTCGCCACTGCTGCTTCTATCCTTTTCCAACAGTTGTTTGCTAGCAAAATTTGTTTGGCCTACATTCAACAGACGGTAAGGGGTGGGTTGTTGCACGCAATATCTCAATTTCTGTTGAAAGTGTAACATTGTAAACAGCGTGGGATGAACCAGACACTGAACGCAATTGCCACATGCAGGTTCGGGATGCTGGCAACCTCTTGACCAGGGCCGGGCTGGCACTGCCAGCAGTGGACGTCGATGACATAGATGTTAACTACAGCAACGTGACAGAGCTCATTCAACATCTCAGGGTGTGTATAATGCAGTGTTGCTTGTCCCTGTTGCAGACTAGGCTACTTCATCCATTTATGCATACATCGCTTTTGAAAAGTTTGGGATGCACTGTCACCATTTACAATTTATTACATGCGCCAAACCGGTGGTGCCAATACTGGAGCTTTTTGAGACGTTTTTTGTGGTGCGTGCAGGCCATGGGAGAAGGGAACGCTGCAAAGCACAGGCGGCCATCATTGCGGTGCGTGGCAGCCAGATAATGTTACTGTCGGCTTGGAACTGCCTGTTCTCAGGTTGTGCAACCCGTTGCAACAATTTGTTGCAACCGCCTGCTGATCTTATGGATGCAGCTAAGGAGTAAGCAATTTTGTGCAGGCATGACACCGCCTTGGCTGCAGCGGCATCATACACCACGCTCTTTGGGAACCCTGATGGCTCAATCCCCGCCACATTCCAGGTAATGTACACTTGTCCTTGATTAAATGGTGGAGTGTGCAGCAATATGTTTCCTGTGCTGAGGCTAAGATTGCACAACTCTGATGGTGCAGGTGATTTACATGACGGGTTGGTCTCCCCATGATTCACAGCGGCTTCCGGCACAACGTGGTTCGGCCACAGTATCCTTCCAGGTGACAATTTTGGTATCTTTGTGCGGATTGCAGCTCTTCACATGTGTTGCGCATGTCAAGGACTCATGCAAAGCTGAAGCAACCACTCTGATTGGCGTGTTGTTACATGCAGGATCTTCAAGGCGCTTTAGGCAACCATGAGCCCGCACCTGCATGACTTGTCCTTGCTAGCTGAAAGACCTAACCTCAGAGAGGCCCTGCCATGTCCCTGGCGGATATCGCCATGTACCAGGTACATAATATTTGGACACCGCTGTTCTGTTCTCAGCAGGTGGATTACTACATTTGTTGTACAGAATTGCTGCAAAGTTGCAGATGTATTAATAGCAATAGGAAACGCACGCAGGCGTGTATGCCTGCTGGCAATCGTATGCTCAGCTGTTTGTGCAGTAGCAAGCACCTTTTAATTATGTCTCTGCCTCTCCACATTCAACAGCAGCTGCCTGTATCCCCCATGGATGCTCCTTCATACATTACTCCTCCTGCATCCTAGCCCGCTTTGAGCCTAGGCCAGCCACAGATTCTGATGGCCCTACATGGCAAGAGATGCACATTCGTCTCACAAATTTTGTAAATACTACTAACATACCTTGCGATGATGCAATCTTGCATGGGGCATGTCAGGTGCAAATCTAGCTCCTTTGGTCAAGTGCATGTGGTGCAATCCCTACTTGCAACATGCACATTTCCTGTTTCCAGAGTATCGGGCTGGACAAAATGCAGCGTGGGTCCGTCGCTGGTGACCTGCACAGTACAATATGAATAGGTAACCTTGAATGTGAGGCTACCCACATGCATATCTGATATGCACACCTCCCGTCATTATGCTAGTTATGCTATCTCATGCATATGCTGCACGGTATCCACAGTACATTGCAATCTCTGCAGTCAGCGATGCTGAGGTCCTGGATGATCCTAAATCATCCAACATGATGCACTAAAGCTTAAGATTGGCCCAGTAGGGTGACCGCTGTTTGCTAGGAATCTTTTGCCTCCACAGTCAGCATTTGCAATGCGCAGTTTATGTTCAGCTCTTGCACACTCACAATTGACACCAGAGGCCAGCTCAGGTATGTGCGATCGCTCTGCACCGCTGAAAGCTGTGCACCTTGTGCAAGGCTGGTAGATGGGGACTCATCAGCCTCGCATGTACCAGGCAATTTTTGTGCAGAAACCTCATCTGGGCTTTCAGTGCGGAGGAGTGCTATTGCAGCTGCCAGGGCATCAGCATCAACTTCCACCTTCTTGCCAGAGCCTGTCAAGAGAAAGCCATGGCTTGCCCAAAACTGACCCTTCTGTGCAAGCTTTCTCTCACTTTCCTCCAGTTGAGCCTCTGAACTCTGCATCCTACACTGCCCACTGTTGGTGAACTGCAACAGAGCCTGTTTCCGTGTGTACCCAGCAAGGAGAAAGAAGAAAGGCAAGGCCAACAGTGATAAGCCACTGGCAAGTGAACCTAGTGTGAATTTCAAAGTTCACAGTGTGCCCACAGCTCTCTCAGTTGAGGGGGGAGACTGGGTGGGTCACTACTGTAGTTCAGCTGGTGTTTTGAAAGCTTCTCGAGTCTTGTAGTACGCGCACGCACAACTGGTTGGTGCCCAGGGCTTTTCGAAATTTGACTGTGACTAAAATGTGTGGGTGTCTAGGATATTTTTGAGACCCTGCAAAATAATAAAGCATCCCAGGCAGTGGCATCACATCAACCCACTTGCAACAGCCTGAGATACAACTGCACTGTGTTGACAAGCAAGGCAAGTATAAACTTCTTTGCCCTATGGCCCTTTGAAACCATCCCCGTTGAGAACATCCCCCCGTTTATACTTGGGTCTCTTGGGGCCAAGCCAATAGTCTGTTTGAACAAGCAAGAAAGGAAACAAAGAGACAAACTATCAACCAGCTATCAGGGTTTCACTTCAAAAGGCTCAGTGGATAGAGGAGAAGCGAGCACCTTGCAAGGATATCATGCGCTTTCACAGTACAGCTAGATGTCCCACTGAGGGAGCATGTAGCACAAGTGCAGGAGCGTTTAGTGTGGGAAATTGGAGCAGGTATGTTTCAGATGATACAGCCATACCTGCCTCAATATTCGGGACAGTTGTGAACATGCATGCATACACAAGTTGCTTTAATCTGCATGCATGCAATCATCTGGCTTGCGCGTGCATACCAGAAGGGAATGCCTGCCTGCCCAGTTAAACTAACGTCAGTACTATTCTTTCTAGGCCCTCGACCTGTCACTTGCCAGGCAGAGTAGCACATGGTGCTACATCACATGGCAAACACTTTTGGCCAGCCCGGTTCGCCCAGCGCCAGTGGAAGGTACGCACTATAGGAGCATTCGCTGGAGTATCATACTACTATGTGCCTGTAAGAACTGATTTTTTACGTTTTGGGGTGGATGCACAGCAGGTTGGACGACACAAACATGGCCGCTGTCACCAGTTGCCAGCGCACGACAGTGAACTGCCGGATAGTGCAGCAGCCAGCCTTGCAATACAGCAGCAACAGGAGCATGACAATGGGGAAGTGTACGGCATTGTACCAACTCAGGTATGCTAGCCCCCCTGGGATGTATTTGACTTTATAGTCACCCGCTAGTGTGCCCATACACATCACCCCTGGCGACAACGCAACCGTCCTCACTGGCGATAGCCTGGTTTTGTCCTCTAAATTTGCGCCGTTTTCATTACAGAGGCTTGTGGATTGCGCCATGCTGGCGGCGCTCACGGGCGTTGCATACACGCTAGCTACCCTCCTCAAGGTGGAGTCATACATGGGCTACCTCCTACCGCTTCCCGTGGTGCTGTCTGGCGTGCGCTATGGTGCAGCCGCAGCTCGCAAGACCACTACAGCCACGTCGCTTCTGCTGCTGGGTGAGCGCCGTGCACCGAATTGCTTTTGCCCCATATTGGGCATGACCTTGCCTAGACATGATGTGTACGGGGGTGCTTCTTAGTGCCACGTGCATCTTCAACTACCGCATGGCTTGCTGACATGTGCATGCGTCTGCCTGCAGTGCTGCTGGGGCCATTCAAGTGCATAGGCTACCTGTGCATCCATGGTCTGATGGCCATCGCCATGGGGGTCACGTGGGCCTGGGGCCTGCCCTTTGCGGTGTGTGTGATGGTGGCTACACTGATGCGCATGGCGGGGACGCTGCTCTACATTGTGATATCTTCGTGGACATTGAATGAAAACCTATTTGCGCTGCTACTGGCGAATGTCTACTCTGCTCTGGTAAGGGGTGGGCATGGTGCATTGTTGGGGGCCGGGACATATTCATGGTTGCACGTTGCATCATGATGTGGAAATATTGCGCAAACGTAAGGTGGTGCAAATATGCTTCCTGTGAGCTGCTGTCATGCTGCCACAGCATGGATATGAACTGCTTGCTTGCAGTGCGCATCTGCTCACCCAATGCATTGACACCAAATGCTTCCCCTTTCAGGATCACTTGGGGGCAACGCTCGGGTTGGCTGGTGGCACGCCTTCACCTTTGCTGGTGGTGATTTTTATCTTCTCACTGTTGCTGGTGAATGCGGTGTTCTACACCTTTCTCATGCAATTACTGTATGCCTTGGTGCTGAGCAGAATGGGGTACAAAACGCCGCAACTTCCGGCATTTGTTCTCCGCCGTTTAAGCCGGTGATCTGCTACGTAACAGGGCATGGGACGTCGAGGAGTTGAATTTTTTTTCCTTGCTGTAGTGTGCCAATGTCACATGGCGGTGGTTGAGATTCAGCGCTAGTGGGTTGTGACGCATTGTTTTGCATGGCTTGGTGGTGATGAAGTTCAGTTGTAACTCACTGTGTTCTGCCCTTTTTAGTGTTGTAAGATCTCATAATGCAGCATACATTTGCAATCAATCGTTCGCATCGTCACTGATGCTGGCCATGAATCTGGGTACATGGCCACCTGACAGGATGCAGCGCATTGCCGCAACTGGCAGTTTTGTGGTGTGTTCAACAAGCCGATTGTTGGGTATATGGGTATGCATGCCAATGGCGTCGCCTTGACTGTGTCTTGCGGTCTGAATCATTCAAAGTTCATGACAGTGTGTGTGCTGGTGGTCACTGTGCCATCATGGTGTCACACAGTGACTGTGACTAGAGTCCACGTTGATCTCCTCTCACACGGGGATCAATTTTACCCCTTGGCGGAGCCCATCAAAAATCTCTTTTCTTGGGCAACATAAAACGGCGATAGCTCTGCCAGAGTCGACCTTCAACCGTGCTGCGCCCAGCCGTTCAGACAAGTGTTCAACACTCTCATCTTAAAACGCAGCTGGGTCTATGTTCTTCATTTGCGCTGGGTTTTGCAAACGCATGCATACACGTTTGCTGGTGCATAACCAGGGGTGCTGATAGGGCGCTCCGCCGTCGCCCATAGTTGCAGGACGCTCCGTTTGGTAACTTCGCTGTCAGTGAGTGCATGCAGAGCCGCTATAGTAGTGCATGCAAGCATATCTTCCTGTAGGTGGGTTACAGCTCCTTCCCGTTGTTACAACTACGTCTACAGTAGACGTAGTCTCCTAGTGCCAGCTCAGCTGAGCCAAAGTTGGGTGCCCATGGCGGTGGTGTGCATGAAGCACTGCCGCTACCACTTTTGCAGGTGTACGTGATCGTCTTCAATGATCCCAAGTAAGCAACAGAGCTAGGAGAGTAGAAGCAGCAGTTTTGAATAGTATCACCCTGAATCAGCCGTGATCTACACTAGCCACCCATCACAGCTATCAACCATGGCAACCAGAAAACTCCAGAGTGAGATAGACAGGACAATAAAGAGGATAGCAGAGGGGATTGATGAGTTCCACGTTTTGTGGGGCAAGCTTGACGAGTCGGAGGTAAGCCCCATGCATGGTATTGCCACTAGGTGGTTCAGAACCTGTCATTTAGCATGCCCTTTATAAGCATGAAGCATGGTACACTTCTGAGCCTCAAGCCGGTCTTCTGCCTCAAGCCTTCAAAGCTAAAGTCGAGTGACACAATATATGGTGATTGACAGTGCACTGCTTGGTCCCGGACTGCAGTGGCGTATCGCTGTTGGTGCTCCTGGTCGCATCACCGCATTGTGCCAAGTTCCTGCCACTGCTGATCGCATTTTAGCGTTCTGCTGATTAATGATTAGAAGAGTATCACGTTCATAAAGCTAAAATGCATGCAGGGGGCCAACAATCTGTAAAGGAAGCAGCAATGTGGACCCACAATCTCTGCATTGCCCTGCAGCGCATGTTCCTCCGTGCAGATATTGGCGCATTGACTGGTGACATTCAATCTTGTTGCAGGACCAGGCTGGCAAGGACAAGATCATGATTGAGATGAAAAAGGAGCTCAAGAAGTTGCAGGTAATGCCATCCGGGCTATCCTCACCAGCCGCAGACAGTGTTGTTGCTGTCTCGGTGTACTACTGGCAGCTGGATTGCACTGCCCACACCCGTTAGCTATGTAGCACACAGCATGTGAGATCACCAGGAGAGATATCTTTCCTGACCGCCCATGTGGTGTTAGAATAAATAGCCTAGCAGGCAAGGGTCATGTGGCGGCGCATGTCTTGATGTTGCAATTCTCAACTGAGGGCACTGAGAGCTCATACAATGTGCAGAGGTTTCGCGATCAAGTGAGGACATGGGCATCATCTCCAGATATCAAGGACACAACCTCACTTGTTGAAGCTCGCAAGCAGATTGAGAAGGAAATGGTGCGTGTGCTACAAATCTGCAGCGCTGTTTAATAGGTTGCCTACCGATGAAGGGTTTAAAGTATGAAAAAATGCATGTGGCCATGAAGCCTTGCTTTTGCAGGTAGTGAGCCCACATCATTTGCATGCTATGCAAACAAAGCGTCGACAAAAGAAATGCTAAATCATAGGCCATGTGAAGTGGTGAAGGCAAAGTTGGGTATGCAGCTACCTATAATGCACCAACTTGGGTGTGCAGCACCCAACAAACGAACGATGCTTTGGTTGCATGTGTAGGAAAAGTTCAGAGTTTGCGAGCGGGAAGTCAAGACCAAAGCTTTCTCGAAGCAAGGCCTGGCAACAATCAAGACCAAGATGGATCCCGAGGACATTGCCAGGCAAGACAATGTTGAGTGGCTGAACAGTGCGGTGTCTCGCTTAGATAGCCAGGTGGAGGAGTTTGAGGCAGATGCTGAGCTCTTGGCTGCAAAAGTCACAAAAAAGAAGCCTGACCGATTGGTTGAGCTTGAGGGCTTTATCGCCCGCCACAAGGAGCACATTGCAAAGCTTGAGCAAGTGCTGCGGTTGATGGAGAATGATCAGGTGTGTGAGCATCCACCTGCTTTGCAACCACAGGCAGGAATTTGGCACAGTGCATGCGCGTAAGCTACCTACCAATTGGTTATGCATGCATAACTCAGCCCTCGCATGCGTTCATTGTCGTGCCCTGAGCATGAGTCATTCAGGAAGGTGCGCACGGTCCATTGGTGCATTGTCACCCTTGCCCGCCGCCTGTATCCATTAGCTACCACAGGCTAGTAACCTCCTAATTACATTTGCGAACGTTGAAGGTGATGTACTATGAATGGTGGGGACCACTGGGTAAAATACTTGCCCGGCATCATGATGATCTGGTACACCTTGATGTCTGCCTGATGCCCTCAACCCTGAACTGACTCTTGCAGGTCTCCTGCGAGGAAATCGAGGCATCGGGCATCAAAGACGCTATTGAGTACTACCTTGAAAGCAGCACAGACTCAGAGTTCCTGGAGGACGAGGGCATCTATGATGCACTGCCACTGGGTGTGCTGGACGAGACTGTGGGGACAGTTGGCAAGATTTTGCAGCATGGGCGATCTACTCCCAAGCGGGGAGCATCAGATGCAGATGTGCCCACCATGGCTGTGGTTCAGGTAGTTTGTGGGCTAAAACGTGTTGCAATGGTTCTCATACCGTTGCGGTACTCAAATCTGTATTTACATGTCGTTTGCATGGCAAGCGGATTGCATGTTGAAGCAAATGGCTCATTACGTTTGCAAAGCTGATCCATGCGGAACTGCTTCATGGCATGGTACAGTGTAGTTTGCAACTTCTGTGCTGCACATGTCACCTGCAGGATAGTGAAAGCTCCAGCAAGCCTGCCAAAGAGGCTAAGATCAGCAAGCGCTCTTCCTCCAAGGGGCTGGCTACTGGAGGCAGCAAACGCTCCCTCAAAGGTGTGATTATGATCATGAGCTCGAGCTCAACACCATGGGTCAGGGCCGAATAGATGCTCTGCGTGTATTGTATACATGTACAGTGTGCTCTTGTGTGTCGTCAATCACTGCTGCATAAGCAGTATGCAGTCATGGCCCACACATTCAGCAATTGCAGAACTTCACATCACAACCGCAAGGTGCAATATTATGGTGATATGATAAATGCATGTAGCACATTGTCGTAGGAGCAGATGAGCAGCCCCAAAGCCTCCCTACATCCCCTATGCCAAGCCCCTACGAAGGATCGGCAAGGCGAATCACACCGCCATCGCCTAGCTCAGCGGCGGGCACGCCCTATGCTTCTCAAACAGCATCCGGAACTATATCAAATGAGGGCTTGCTGACAGGCAAGTTTTTTGGAACACAGCATGTTGGGAAAGCTTGTTCAAGGTCAGCATCCACCTGTTAAAAGCACCAAAGGGTAAAGATGCTCTAGATAAAAAACCATCCTATGCGTGAAAATGGCGTTTTAGTACACTTTGGGCTTTGATATATCTACTTCTGCCTGTATTTCTGGCCTCAAAAATCACACACTACGTTGTCTTGCCTCAGCCAAGTCTGCGCCTCGATTGGTTCAACCGCAAAATGCGCATTGCTGAGTAAATGATTGTACGTACAGGGAGTTCTGCTTCGGGTTTCAGCACTCCTCTTGACCAGACGATCAGCACTATGGCCACCCTCTCACGGGAAGGTGGGAGGCAGCAAGTCACAGAGGGGGAGATGCCATCAATCAACCAAATGCAGGTGAGCTACCTTGTGTAGTGCCTGGAGTACCATTTTGTGGTTGCATTTATGAGACCATAGGCGGGTTATCGGTGCAAACTTGCACTTATGACAAAGACTGAAGCACTGCTTTGCAAGAAAAGACGGCCATGGATATGTTCTAATATAACCACATGGGCATCCAGTCTTGCGCAATTTTGTACCATCATTGCATTGCACAGTATCCCGTGTATTTGACAGTTACTGCCTTGTACTGTACAAGGCAGGGCTGCATGCGCTTTGTGTAAATAATCTTTCTTGTATGCACTGCCATACTATGAAGCTCACCATTTGGCAAGCAGGCAAAGGTGGATGAAGCTGGTGGCCATTCAGTGACTCCACCAGCATCCACATTCTCCGCCCTGATGCACCCGACACCCCCTCTGCTCGACCCAACCACCTTCACCACCCCCTGGCTGCAGTCTGGGCAAGGGTCAAACGTGATGGCAAGTCAGGTAAGTTTTGCAAACAATCTCCCAGCACACAGCCAGTGCTGACAGGCTAAATGTCATCTTGCGCATATTGAAATTTATATTGCATTGACGTGCATCTGGTGAACATATCCAAGCATGGAGGAGACCAGCAATGCAGCACAGCTCCACCAAAGCACCCTCCGTAAGTCCCCTTACGCCTTGCTTGGGCCCACTCTCTGTGGCGTACGCCCTTGAATACCTGTAACAAAACCTCCCCTCAAAGCTGACATAGACTGCATATGCCATGGCAGATGCCTTCGGGATACGCCTACGGCTTCTCAGCACCCCTCTCCTCGCCGCGATACAGCTCCTCTCAGCTATCAAGCTCCACTCCCATGGGGCGCATGCCCTCCTTCCCCTCCACGGGGATGACGGCACCTGGTCCCGGGATGGGAAATTATGCGGCAGGATCCCCATTTCAAGCCCGCACTCCCAGCAGCCTGGGTAGCCTGGCAGCTGGGCAGTTCCTTCCCCCAGGGATCATAACCCCGCCCCCGGGTCTGGGGCTGGTGGGTGGGCTGGGTGCGGGGGATGTGCCGCTGGGTGCAGGGCAGTATGGGGTGGGGATGGGTGCTGAGCTGGCGCCGCATGAGCGCATGGAGCTGTTCAATGCTGACATGGAAGGTGAGTGGGCCTGCCTACGTGATGGCAATGGGTGTGGCTTCAGCGTGTGGTCTTTGCAACACATACTGTATGCCGTTGCCGCCAGACCATGTAACCATAATTTCAATAAGCACGTTGCTGTCAGCAGTTGTACTATTTACCAGGTTGCTAGCAAATATGTATCTAATGACCAAGTGACGTCAACAATAGCTCAGAAAGGATTGCATGTAGATTGCTGCACGCTTATTTTCATGTACTGTGAGGCAGAGATCTGGGACAATCGGTGTGTATCCTCTGCAAGCCCATCTGGCCCACTTTGCAGGTGCGGCTGGCCATGGGCTGTCCCCAACCCTGCCCACTGAGGACGCTACATCACTGTATGCTCTTACGACGCCAGCCACGTCACTGTATGCCCATCCCCCCCCGACAGCATCATACAACCTGGCCACCCCACCAACAACTGTGGGCAGTGCAAATCATCTGAGGCACCTGGTTGGTACGTGTGTCTGTGATTTTGTTTGATGCGCAACTTCTCAAACACTGTGGTGTGTGTTGCACATGCACAGCCAGAATGTACGTATTGGCATGCGCTGCGCATGATTTGAATGTAGAGGGGAGGAGAATACGTGCTGTGTACATTTGGCATACCTGCGTGACAGAGAACCCTGTGCTAGGGAAACCCTAAACCCTTAACCCTCAACATTATGCATTTGAAACCACTGCCGGCTCACTTGTTTGCTGTGGCGCCTGCAGAGTCACATGACGGCATCAGTGGCCTGGCCCAGCAGCCTTCTGGAGATGGTGGAGGGGCTATGGGTGACCAACCCTCCGGACAGGCTGGCATGCTGAATCGGGTAGCCTCATACAAAGCCGCACTGGACCCTGGTGAGTGAAACAGCGCACTGCAGTTTTGCTATCATTCCCTCAACAAGGTTGAATTATTTGAAGGCTGCAGTCGATGACGTCCAATATCTTTATATGACTTTGCCCACATGGCTTCTTATAAACATAGTTCAATGAGGTTGATGGGCAACGACAGCCTTTTTTGGTTGACCTGAGGTAGCGTAGTGCTGGAGTTGAAAGACTTGCCAGCCAGTGGGTGGTGGTTAAAGGCACAGTTGATATGCAAGGCAAAGTCCCTTTTATATACAGTTCTTATTTTTATGTAATTATTTGATTATATGGACAACAATCACCAGCAGGTACAGCAACTGCGTGCACGTTTCGCAAGTCACGTCATTCTACGTCAACAGTATTCGATGTCACCAACTTTGAGAAGTCGCCCCACTGCTGTTGATGCAGGTGCTGCTGCAGCAGGGGCGCCTGGTCAGCTTGTGGGCATCCCCTCACCTGACAGCGCCTCACAGCTACTGGCTGATGCCGCATCTGCCACGCAAGGCCAGCAGCCAGATCAGGAGGCAGACAGCAGCAAGCAGGCGCTTCCAAGCCCCCCAGAAGCTGCTTCCCCCGGCCAGCTGCCCCACAACGTGTCACAGGAAACCCTTCAGCAGGGTATGGCACCGGGCATGGTGGAAGCCAGCGGGGGAGTCACCATTGCAGCACTGGAGGTGCCTTCTGAGTTTGAGCCAGCAGTGCAGGAGGATAGCAACAGCGCAAATATCAGCCCTTCCACTGCGCACCCTGAGCGCATCAAGCCTGCCGGCAAGGTGGTTGATGAGCTGCCCCCTCCAGACAGCGTGCTGCTGCCGTGGCTGACCAACAGGGCCTTTGATGATTTTGTTGGCAACGTGGAGGAATATGACGGGGAGAAGGCGTGCTACAAGCCGCCCTACGTGCCCAGCCCATATGCGCTGCAGGTGCTGGATGCTGCCATGTACCGCCGGTGAGTGCAGTTGCAAGCTGGATGTTGGTTGTGTACTGCTGGAAGCTGCGCTGATCAGATGCACAAGTTGCTGTAGTGTGGCACTGTGGGAGACTGTGTGTGGCGCATACAGTTGCGGGCTATTGGATACAGTGCTTGTCCACAGGAATTACATGTACATACAAGGTATAAACGTATGGAATTGTGCCAGATAGGAAAGTGCTTAACTGCCGCTGATGCAATGCCAGTTGATGATCTGGAAAACTGCTGGTCCAGGATTGCATGTTCATGGGCCATGCTACCTCCAACAATCACCAAATGAATGCACATGTGGCTGCAGGCCGCAGCCAATGGATCAGGTGTATAGGTCGCCCACTGCAGCCAATGAGGATGCACAGTGGCACCTGCCAGTGGCTGCTCGCCCTACCATCACACCCCCCAGCTACCCCAACACCACCAGCCCAGCGTTTGACACAGAGACTCAGTTCCGCAAGATATCCCTGGAGAGCCTGTTCTGCGCATTCTACTTCCAGCCAGTGCGTAAGCGAATGGTTGCACTGAATATCAGTTTAGCGATTGATGGCTATCTGCTGCTATTCAGTCAACCAATTTTTGGGGCCCGTCTGCAATGAACAATATGTTACTGCCATGATGACTGTTGTCGTTTGCAGCTATGCATGCATTTGCATGTTGTTAAGTAGCACGTCTGTGCAGCTTGTCACTCATCATGACCTTTTCTGCCCATGTGCCGCACAGGGCTCCCGTCAGCAGATGCTTGCAGCCAACGAGCTCAAGTCGCACGGCTGGCGCTTCCATACGCAGTTCCACACTTGGTTCCAGCGCCAAACTCAGCCAAAGGTGGGGCATAGCTGCGCCAAAAAGTGGAAACAATAATAAGATAGGAAATAATAGTAATAATCAATAAGCATAACGGTTAATTCCTGCTGTTGGCTGCAGACTATTTAGTATCCTCTTTTCAACTGCTACATCACACCTGCTGCAGGGTTTGGCGTCTCACAGTATAGAATCCCTTGCATGCAATCCATGCATTGTGCTCAGTTCCTCCTGTGATGGGTCCATGGGTCTTGCAATCGCACGCATCAGTTCTTGAGCCTATGGTACTTATATGTCCACTGCAGCACGCATATTTCTCATTCAGCACGGCATGCTCCACGTTCTGATGCCATATGATTTGCAGCCACGTTGCCATGTGTGTGCGCGTGCAGGCCGTGACCTCCACCTACGAGCAGGGCCCGCTGGTGTACTTTGACTGCCAGCTGCACCAGGTGTCAGGCCAGAGCCCAGGGGTGCCGCCCAGCGTGTCGGGCTGGTGCCCACGGGTGGCGCGGCCGGACTTCATTTTCGAGTACAAGTACATGGAGAATGGGGTGGAGGGAGAGGGGGATGGCATGTCGAGCGGGGGCCACCACGCTGGCATGGGAGGTAGGCCTGGGAGTGGCTCTTCAGCTGCTTCTGGCGCCAGCATGAGGGGCCATGCGCAGGGGGGGCAGCTGGGCGGTGTGGCTGGCAGGCGCTGAGCCACCTGTGTGCAGCCTTGCGTGTGCACATGAAGGGCAAGGGTGGCCGTGCGGTTGGCAGGCGGTGAGCCACCCATGAGCGGGCTGCAGCACATGTGTGCGCAGTTGGCCACTGGCTTGAAGGGTCGGTGGTACAGCCTGCACCACTGTGGGGTAGAGCGCGAATGCAGCATGCTGTTGCAATCTGTCGGGAGAGGTTTGGAATGGCTTGGGGCACATCCAATCTAGGGCGGGCCATTGGGAAGGTGCACTCAGACGACGAGGAGGACACTCTGTAGGACCATCAGGAGTCCTACATGCTTGAAGCAAGCGTGTTGTCATGCAAATATCGATGTGATCACCTGTGCAAGATTTTACTCTAGAAGCATGTCACATTAGCCACGCCGTGGTTTAGCTGGTTGCTGCCCTTGTACCTTGCTTGTCCGTGTTTTTCAATGCTGCTGGCCTTGTGGTTGGCGCTGCTGTTTGCGGGATATTTTTGTTTCTGTTTAGATAACGGCAACAGTTAATAAAGCTAGACATTAGCCTAGTAGGCCACTGGGTGGCAAGCACTTCCTCCGCTAGAATTATCTGATCATCAGTGATCATCACTGATGATCCTCGGGAGGGAATAATCATTGTAAAGTTGTTTATGGTGTCATGGTCCACGTCGAGGGTCAACCTGGTGTGGTCCTAGAGACTGTAGAATACATGTTCTGCCAAGCCAGCTGACAGTGTGATGCAGTGTGTGTTCAACCTGGGATGTTGCCTGTGGGCGTGTACTTTCTTTCATGAAAGGGCATATACTGCCGTGCCTCAATGACACTGGCAATGTCTTGTCAAGATCAATGACGTGATGATCATCTTCAATTTCACAGCGGTTTCCTGCCCGCAGGGCGCTGAGCAGGACCTGGTCCAGTGGTCCTGGTAGACTAAGTGGAAGGGCCGTAGGGCAGTACTTTAATACATGCAGCGGAAATTATCCACGCACAACCAAGGCCTGGGCCTGTAGCCATATTATGCATGTTGCTCAAGCTGACCGTTGAGCAGTGATGCATGCATGTCCTAGAATTTCCAGTTCATGGAAAGGTCGTTTTGGTTACAGAAAGCTCCGACTGCACAATGTACAATGCAGAATGCACACACACCCGCGGCGTGTGCCGCGCAACATCACTCGGTTGCACAAGCTACATCAGCCACATAATGCATGCACATGCCGCAGCCGCAATAACATCCCGCTGGCACCCACTCCGCGCAGCTGCTTAGTAGGGGTATGCCTCCTTCACCTCGCCAATGGTTGGCTTGGCAAGGAAATCCGTGAACTCCTGGACGGGCGACTTCACAAAGGAGGTCTCCTTCCACAAGTCGGGTGTCAAGAAGCCGTAGGTGGCGCTCAGGGCGTAGAAGGTGGCCTGTGGGAAAGGCCAATGCAGGTTGGTGGAGTCCTCGCAGCCGGCAACTGCAATGTGGTGTATATGCATATGCAACGCCACTGTACCCAGGTGGATGCGCAGGTCACCCATGCATGCGTCATATACAACGTACAGTGCTATAATGTAAGATATTGTGCAGGGAAGACGACCACAAATGGCTGCAAAACAAGGTGCACTAGCCCTGCGTGCAAAGCATCCACACGTATAACACCTGCCAGTTCTGTGACTCGATATCTTACCACCCACTGGCATCACCTTTCACCCCTGCTGTGCGCTCTGCACCATGGGATGCACTGCAATGCACGGGGTATGCCCATACACCAAATAGCGCACCTTGACAAAGTTGCCCAGGGTCTTAGTGGACCCGCGCGAGCACGTGTAGCAGTCCTCAATGCCTGCCATCTGCAGCACCTTCTTGGGGGTGCGGGCAGCCACGATACCGGCACCACGGGGGGCGGGGATCAGGCGCACAGTGACGGAACCGCACTTGCCGGTAACCTTGACGGGCACAGTGTGCACTTTGCCAATCTTGTTACCCCAGTACCCGCGGCGCACGGGCACCACAGACATCTTGGCGAGGATGATGGCGCCGCGGATGGCGGTGGCCACCTGTGTGGCGGGAGTGATGCATTGGTGGATGATGAGGGCAGCAGCTGCCTTGTGCAGCAGCAACCAACAGCCGTCTTGTTGTCGCATGCCTGCTGTGTGTTTAATTGCAGTGCAAGCCACTGATGATGTCCCCCAAAGCTGACAAATGCGCATGCTAGGGGTTGGCACGGCAGCTGCTGTTGGCGACCAGTGCTGCAACATGCACTGCATGGGTGCAGAATGGTTTTGCTGAAAACTATTCAATCCTAAGTGTTGAAATAAACTTGGCATATGCAGTACGATACACCACAGTAGCTTACCTCCTTTGCGCACTTCACACCCAGACCCACGTGCCCGTTGTGGTCGCCCACAACAACGAATGCCTGCCAAAGGAAAGGTTGTCAGTGCCACCGGCAACAAAACTGAATAAGAAATCTCCTTTGTAAAATCTCTTTAACATAGTGCGTACAGTCCATTTGAGAAGATGCTTGTAACATTTGGGAGTTGCCGGTGTGTATATCATTGTGGTTGCGGCAAGGAGTTCAAGCCAGGGCAAGGCAGGTGTTTGTTACCTTGAAGCGGGTTCTCTGTCCTGCGCGTGTCTGCTTCTGCACGGGCATAATCTTCATCACCTCATCCTTGAGGGCAGAGCCCAGGAAATTCTCCACAATCTGGAACTCCTTCACTGGGAGGGAGAACAGGTAGATCTGCTCCAGGCTCTTCACCTTGCCCTGTATGTGCAACGACTGTTATAAGCTGCTCCCACAAAGATGGGATGACGCTACTTGAGCAATCAAGCTCAGTAATGGCATCCCCTCCATGCAAGGTAATGCATGCACGCTGGTGAAGCCCCCTTGCTGGATGTTACCCCGGTCACTGCGGTGTGACGAAGCGAAGGAGACGGTGCAGAGAGCTGCATAAGCGAAGCCCACTACGTTTGCTTGAAGGCTGCAGTACCTGGTGCACGAGCCGGCCCAGCTTGGTGCATGGGACCCACTTCTCCTCATCGTCCTTCCTGCCCCTGCCACGGCCCCTACCCCTGCCCCTGCCCCTGTCACCACGACCCCTGTCGCCACGGCCTCTGTCGCCGCCACGGCCGCCGAAGCCTCTGTCAAAACCACCGCGCTCGCCGGATGGCTCTGCCATCTGGAGCACACACACAAACGTAAGCTGGGCACTGACGGGAAAAACGCCGCCACTGCATATGCACAGCCACAACTCCCAGATTGCGGCAGGGAGTACACCCAGCGAAGAAGCTTTACCTTGTTGGTCTGCTGTGCTTGATGACGACAAGCTAGCAGGGAAAGAGGGCTTTGAGGCGGCTGTAGACGTGAGTTATAGAAAGTTTTGCAGTACGTATTTTTTGCGCCGCAGCAAGGGGCTTGCTATATAAAAGGGAGACGAGGCTGGAAATTGGCACACATTTCGGATATTCTGTTAAAAATTGTACACCGAAATACTCTTGCATCCATTTGAAGTGTATCAACTGCCCTCCTTGAATGTGGTGTTTGTTGCATTGCATTGCACAAACTGCATAAATTAGAGCTGGTTTACCGGGCAGGCGCTTATGGCGTACAACCTCAGCTGCCGTTGCGATGCAAGGTGCAGGCTCTATGCTGGTGGGGGTCACGAACTATCTAAAAGAACCAGGAAGAAGCTATTGGATACCTGTGTTGCGGTTTGCTGGCAGATGCTGGCAGAAAACATGTCACGTTGTCCAGAGTTTGTAGTGGCATGGACTATTTCCAACAGCCCTCAGGTCGCGGGTGCAGTTGCATTTTTGCACGCCTGGTGTGACAAGGGAAGTCAATACAACAAACTAGAACACATTAAGCTAGAATATGTCCAGTAAAGTAGTGGGCTGAGCCTGCTTGCTGAGCCTGCTGCGCTTGTGAGCGTCTCGAAACACCCTCTCTTTCTCCATCTCCCTGTCAACCCTCTGGTCAAATGGCGTGGAGAACACGTTGACAGGCTTGTTCTCCTTGTAGTGGGTCATGGGGTTGGAGATGCCCACAACAAATGGTGAGGAGAGCCCGTCCTCCGCCAGAAGAAACGTTGGTTGTATCAAGGGGCAAGGGGTGCAGCAGCTCCGGCTTGAGCAACACGTGTTGGGGGTACCCTGCACCACAAGTCCGTGTGAGAACAGCAATATGCCTACAAAATAAGATACCATCCACGGCAATGCATGCTTTAGGCTATGAGGAGTACACACCTTGTGAACGGTGCCAGCCAGAGATGCCATCAGGGGCACTGGTGAAGAATATGGGAAGCGGCTCCCAGCGGGCTGTGTTGGGATTGGTGTTTCTTGCAAGGCATTGCAGGGAGTAGACAGTAGCGTGACCTCTGCGCATCTGCCCTCCTCTGAGTTGCAGTTTGCTTCCTCTGCGGTCCACAAAATTGTTATTAGCGGGGACTGGTCAGTCAAATGCACCGACCCGGGTTGAACATTTGGTTCCATGGCCCCAAATTTTATGGCCCATGCAGTGCGTCCAAATAGCACACGCACAGTGGTATGCAGCTTTGCCAGTTGCATGCCCATGAACTCTGAACAATGACACCCGCTCTAGGTGTAAACTCACCGCCATCGGACACAGCAGCACTCGTAAGGTGCGCAGGTTGAAAAGTACTTGAAAAATCAAGAAGGGCCTCCAGACCACCAGCTACAACCTCAGGAGCGTTAGCAGCTGGACTGCAGTCGGTCTGTTCTTGGTCAACCTTGGTGCCTGCTGGGGGACTGCTATGGACGTTCGATGCACAGCGCGATGCCCAGACAGGGGCTGGTGAATCTGGAACGGTGACCACCGTGAATGCAAAGTCTGAGGTGGTTTGAGGACAGTCATCGCTTGTTACTGGCTCCCTGCCAGTGGTGCTTGGTTGGCTCCCTGGGGGTTCCAAAACAAGGCCTGACACAGAGCTCTCACTGTTCACCCCTTCTGCGATTTCGCTGTTCAGCTGCACTGCTGGGACCACAGCTTCTGTTTTCAGTCTGCTAAGCTCTGCTTGCAGCCTGCTGAGCTCTGCTTTCAGGTCACTGTTCTCCTGCTGCTGACTTTGACTTTGCACTGTAGGGTCTTGGTTCACGGTCAACGCAGCCTGGGAGCAGCTGCCGTGAGTTTGAACAGGTCTAGAAACAGCGTCAGCATGGACGTCGAACGACTCCACTGGCTGCTGTGCAGAGAAGCACTTGAAGAACGCTGATAAGAACCCCATCGCCGAGCCCACTTCCTGACCCACTGCAGCAGTCTGCGACTGAACAGAAAGCCTGCCAAGTTTGATATCTCACCCCAGAAAATACAACTCAACGGCAAGTTGCGGTGATCAGCAATAGTTACGGGTGGTTAGAAGCTTTACGCTCAGTGGCTAGGAAGCTAAACTGTCTCGATACTGTGTCCACATTGGGGACTTTCGCTTGCGTTAGTGTTGACACGAGGACAAAGGGCAAGCAAGGAAAGCTTTATGGTATCACAACAAGTGATACACAACTAGTGGCTGGCGGTTGATATAAACCGTGCACCAAACTTTGCCCAGTTCCAGCGTAGGTCACCTTCCAGGTGAAGTTCAAATGTGGCAATTTTAAACCCTAAACCCTAACTTAGGGTGACCATTCACCGAAATGATTCAATCCTAATTATTCCTAATTAATCGTCATTAATTGAAACGTATAAACTTTCGAAGGCCCGAGCCGTTCACCCACCTAGGTAGTCTCTAACGCAGTGTGCTGAAACCTCCTGTGGCTTGTGCGTGACGTTGCCAAACACAATATATCTTGTCTGTCGCAACAAGTGAGCTGCTTGCCCTTCGCCGCCTCTGTCCTGCCGCAGCTAAAAAGAAGTGCCACCGAAACTTACCAGCACACAAACAACACAGCGTCGCCAACTATCGCAAACTGTTACACAATGCGGGCAGCAGTGCACCTGCCCTCTGCTTCTCAACCTGGTACCAGCTATGGCATCGCCCAGAGACCAGCCACCCTACGCACGCACTCGCAGCCACACAGGGGACCCAGCAGGGTGGTGGTGTCCCCACACCTGGCCAGGACACGTTGTGCAGCCGCTGCAAAGTCACTAGTTCTCGAGCCTGTTATTGATGAAGTGGGCGAGGAGGCCACTTCTCAGTTTTGTGGCATGGATGGTAAGTGCACACAGCTGGGCAGTCAAGCTAGCCAGCAGTTCAAGGACGGGCCTGCACCATTGCTGTGCTTAGCAGTTAAAACAACGTTGTTGCAAGGCATGCTATGGTGTTCACTTAATTTCTTAAAGCGGCAAACAACCCAGACTTCGCCATAGCTGGTGAACTAGGTAGCACTGCTTTTCAGTGCCAAACCAGGGGCTCTCTCCAACTTATCTGGCACCTGCTTACCACAGGGTCTGTGCTAAAGCGGCCTCAGCTTGATGGCGTGCCAAGCAACGGCAAGCAGTACCACATACACACCTTTGGGTGCCAGATGAACCTTGCTGACTCGGAGCGCATGGCGGGGGTGCTGGAGAGCATAGGGTATAGCTGCGCGGAGGAGCCCAGCGACGCAGACGTGCTCATCTACAACACGTGCTCTATCAGGGAGAAGGCAGAGATGAAGGTGTACTCTGCATTGGGCAGACAGGTATGGCCATACAGCTGCTGCACGCACCCTCCATCCACCAGCTCAGCCTGTGGGCCCACCCTGTGTGTGGCAACTTCAGCAGCCCCATTGCAAGGCACCCATTGCTTGTATACCAGCGCATTTCTGGAAATGTGGAGCCCTTACCCACGCTCCTCTTCCCTTGCACCGCTTGTGGCGTGCTTGCGTGTGCGCCTTTGCCGGATTTGACAGCAAATATATTGGTTATGCGCAGGCCAAGCGCAAGCGGCAGCACATGGGCGACCTTAAGATTGTGGTGGCCGGCTGTGTGGCGCAGCAGGAGGGTCAGCAGTTGCTGCGGCGTGTGCCCGAGGTGGATGTGGTCATGGGCCCACAGCATGCAAACAGGTAGGGTCTATGGGGACGGGAATGGGGCACATCGACAGAGGTCTATATGAAGCTGGTCATTGGCAGCAGGGGTTACAGGAGAGGGTGCATTGTTGTGCGCTAATAGCTTGTGCAATGCCTTTGCAGGATGGTGTTAGCTTGCCTCGCTGCACAACGAGGCGGGCACTGCTTTGGTACATGCACAAAAATTTGCCATGCCACTGTGAAAATCCACCAGCAAAAAATGCTGGCTAGCAACAAATTGCAGAGCACAACTACACAATTGAGGCACCACACCACCTGCAAATGGACCTCACAGTGGTTGATGCCAACATTTGCATGGCACGAGTGTCCAAATCACCACCAAGGCCACCGCGGTGCCACTACACCCTACCACCACAAAACCCTCACCATGCGATCCTGCACTCTGCAGGCTGGCGGAGATCCTTGAGCAGGTGGACATGGGCTCCCAGGTGGTTGCCACTGACCACATCGAGATCCTGGAGGACGTGACGCAGCCCCGCAGGGACTCGCGCATCACCGCCTGGGTGAATGTGATCTACGGCTGCAATGAGAAGTGCACCTACTGCGTGGTGCCCACCACGCGCGGCCAGGAGCAGAGCAGGACGCCCGACGCCATCCGCAGGTGGGGCAGCAGTTGGTGGGCTGCTGAGGGCGCAGAGTTGCAGCAGGGTTTTTGCTAGGCCCTTTTGTGTTGCGATGCACTTGTACCTAGATACTGGAGACTTGGTGAGACATGCAGCTGAGGTCTCCCCCTCCCTCCAAGGCTGTTTATCAGTGGCGATGCGCCTATATGCAGATTTTGGTGGGGTTTATGTAGGCCCGACCTCCGTGCACATCCCTACAGCATGCTCCCTACCTGGCCCTAAACCCTTAAATCATAAGCATGGTCCTAACCTGACCCTCGACTCTAAACCCTACAGCAAGCTCCCTGCCTGACCCGTGCCACGTGGACGTAGGGAGATGCTCTCACTGGGCGAGGCAGGCTACAAGGAGGTCACGCTGCTGGGCCAGAACGTGGACGCCTATGGGCGCGACCTGCCGGGCTTTGCAGCGGACGGCAGCGGGCGCAGGGAGTGGACCTTCACCGACATGCTCACGCATGTGCATGACGTGCCGGGCATCGAGCGGATCCGGTTTGCCACCTCGCACCCGCGCTACTTCACTGAGCGCCTCATCCGCGCCTGCGCGCAGCTGCCCAAGATGTGCGAGTTCTTCCACATCCCCTTCCAGAGCGGGGACAACGACATCCTGCGGGAGATGAAGTAGGTTGCTGGAAAATAATAATAATAATGATAACAATGAGATGAAGTAGGTGGCGCAGGGTGGGGTCATGCCATGGTGCAGGATCAATGATCAATGATAATTGATCATGTGGCGGGCCAGCAACGACAGCAGCGTGTTTTGAGGTCACAAAGGCTTTTTGCACTTCTTTGGCCCTAGCGCTGGCCAATATGCAAGCACCATATTTTTCCTCAGCACCAGGGACATCATATTGCTGCATCATTATGTATGCGCCCTCAGCTTGAGGCTGCGTATTCAGTGTCCGATTCCTTGCTCAGCCCAGGGCTGTGCCAGCTATGTCTTGAGCGCAGGCTGTTCCCTCATGCAGGCGCGGGTACACCCATGAGCGCTACCGCACCATCATCGACAACATCAGGCGCTACATGCCCGACGCATCGGTGAGCGGGGACGCCATCGTGGGCTTCCCGGGCGAGGCCGAGGAGCAGTTTGAGCGCACCATGGCGCTGGTGCGGGAGGTGGGCTTTGACCGCGTTAACACTGCGGCATACTCCCCGCGACCCAACACACCTGCGGCTGAGTGGGAACACCAGGTGAGGCGCACCCTGAGGAGGGGACCTGCTGGCACCTGGTGCAACAGGGTGGTGCAGCAGGGCACAGCTGCATGTAGTTGGTGGGGTGGCATGCCTTGGCACTGGAGGGGTTAATAAGCACCCTTGAGGTCCTTGGTGCAACACGTTTGCAAAGACCCCCTGGGACATGTGGCTGCCGCGCATCGCATATGCGCCGATGGGTGTTAAGACAATAAGTAGGCGATTAGGAATAGTCAATGACCCTTGATGCACCTGGCTGTCTTGTGGTGCTCTCCAAGCCACATGCTAGCAAGCGTCAATTGCACACAATGTCCTGACACCTGCTGCTGGCGTTGCACCAGGTGGCGGATCTGGTGAAGCAGGACCGGCTCAACCGCCTGAACCAGGTGGTCAACGAAGTGGCTGAGGAGCGCGCACAGAGGTTCAAGAACCGCGATTTGGAGGTAATGCAATGTGCATATGCCTGGCACACTGGGAAATGTCATAGGCAGGTTTATAGTGCTGCGATATGTAATTTTGTTGGCGATTTTTCAGAGAGGGGCAGTGTCAATGCTATTAGTGTCTTGCAAGTGTTGCTGGCATGTTGGTTACATTTGCCACCTGTTGAGCAGTTTATTGGCACATATATTGGATTATTGTACTTATGGGTTGGTAATTTCCAACATAACACCCGCCTTACTGCCAGGTTTTCACTAGCAATGCTGCTTCACACCAGCAATACCTTGGATAGCGCGCAGCTTGTCAGCCCTACCTCACAGGCCCTGTGGCCTATGTCTGTTGCTGCAGACATGTTTCCTGCCACTGACCCTTTGATGTGCTGCAGGTGCTCGTGGAGGGCCCCAACCCCAAAGACCCTAGCCAGGCTATGGGCCGCACCCGTCACAACAAGCTGTGCTTCTTTGATGGGGATGGCGACGCGCTGCAGGCACAGCTGGTCACGGTGCATGTGAATGAAGTGCGGGCATACAGTTTGTTTGGCGATCGTGTGGCTTGAAGCGCTGCCAACTGACAGTTGCTGGTGGGCAGTTACCAAGTTGGTGACGTGGCAACCTTGGGCGGCAGTGTGGGGCGCTGTTGACTTGGAAAGTAAATTATTTCGATGATTGCAGTCAGCTGCGGCCATGGCTGGGCTTGCACATGGTTTGATTTGCATTATGACATGGACGAGTAGCAATAATATCATTGATTAATCAATATTGCGTTTGGTCAATGATCAGCACTGCAAGGCATTGGGGTAGTAACTGTTGACAAAGTTTGGAAGGTTTCCTTCATGGTCACGGGCACCTGCCGCTGTCTGACAACAGTGTAATTACATAAAATACTTGCCAAGCTGTGCTGGTTTTGCATCCTGCCTATCTGCAACGACAGTAATTCCATGTCCCTGCCATTATGCAAGATAATAATGGGCAATACTGAATCATCAGATGCCATCATGGCTGTGTACCACAGGCTGATAAAAGTATACTATGAGCTGTGGACCACCAGGTGGCATCATCCTACGGGCAAGTGAAGAAAAAGGAAGACAGGGGACTACCACAAGTATTTAATGAACGCCGCCCTGCTGAGCAAGCAAGCTACTCGGATATCCTCGCAACCCTACCGTAGGTGATAAGTTACTGTCCCCAAACCAGGTCCTGGAAGATGATAATTAATGCCTAACCTATGAATGACTCTACTGGTTACTATCACCTGACGACGCACTGAATCTAACAACTGATGTGTATCTGCTGCACCTTCACCTACTATGTACCAAAGCGTGCTTGGTCAGGGTGCAGTTGCATCATTTGCATCATGTACTGTAACTGTTACACCTTCATGCGCTAGTGGTCACATACTGAGGAAAAAAGAAGTCATCTGTACAACGCTCGTCTGCATTCTGCCAAATAGTTCACTCCCAGCCACAATGCAAAATGTTTTGGACGACCACACTGGATGCCCCCCTTGCCCACTAGCTCGCTCGCTCTGACTGTGCTGGATAGATAATGTGCGCAATGGTTCTCAAAACTGTTCTGTATGGACGAAAGCAGCTACTCGCTCACACTGGGTAGTTGCTGCTGCTGCGGCTGTATGTGGTTCTTGTAGTAGGCGAAGAGTGCTTCCCTCAAGGCTGCCAACTTGACGTGCAGATGATTGAAAGCAACGTCCCAGCGCTGTGCACGCGAATGCTTGGCCTGCAATATCACAACCATCATTTGATTTCACAGTGAAATTGGCAATTATTCATCTTCCAGCAGTTTGCATGGGATGGTAAGGTAACACGCCATGCAATTGTCAACAGGTAAGTTTTTCAGCACATTTTTTGTACTGCAGATACACATGGACTGTGGCACAAAACAGCATAAGTGTTCACCCCCGTCACTCACCAAATACACCTTGCGCATCTCTTTGGTCCACCTCTGTTTATCGTCTTCATTTGTTGCAGCCTCGATACTCTGCTGCAATGCTGTCACATTCGCCTGGTAGCGGCTAATGCGCTTGTTGAGGCGGAAATACACGGAGTACTTTTCACTGAACTCGACGTGGTATGCCTTGAACTGCAAATGCAATCGCACGGCTGTTAATCTGGGGAAACCAGTGTTTCAAGGAAACGTACTCCATGATATTCACATCCAACATGGGCACATGCTTTAAGCTTGAGCAAAACGTGCATTGCATGCAAGGCAACTGACCTGTTCCAAGCTGGTGCATGGCTCCACAGCCTGTGGTGGATGCTCAGCAAACTCTGCAAACCAGCCTTCGTCCTTGTCATCGGAGGCCCCGTTGCTTCCTGCGTGCTGCCGTGCATTTCCAGGCTGTGGCTCGCTGCCTGCAACATATACCCAGCACAATTGAGGATGGGTGTATGTATCACAGTGGACAGAAGCAGCTCCATTAATCCATCACTTCAGCACGCATGACACTGGCACAGAATGCTGTTGACAGAAGGCTTTGGTGTTGCATTGTCCTGCTAATGCCAGTATCTGTTTTCTTTTTAATCGCCTTGCAGCAACTGTCAGTCCTAATGTATCACCTGCAGGTGCTCCGTCAACCCCATTCACACTGCCTGGAGCGGACACCGGACTGGCACCATCAGCACCGCTGGAGGTTGCCCGCCCAGTGCCTCCAAAATTTGCCAAAGGAGCCATGAACACATTTGGCAGATTGGCCGCCCCAGCAGCTGAGGCTTTGTTTGCTGCTTGCAGGGCGTCTGCGGGGCGCTTGGGTGGTTTGGCCGCAGGCATGGGCTGAGAGTCGTTCAGGCTGATGGATTTTGACGCTTTGTCGGTGGGCGACCGAGTCTTCTGCTTGGATTTGGGAGGCTTGCGTGCTTCGTGCCCCACTGGTGCACTGGCCATGGGCCTGCATCAGCATGCTTATGTGTCAGCAAGACCACCACCTAGCTATCAACGTTTGCAAAGCCATTGTTTGCATGGAATTGTCTCTTTGCTGGGTACACGCAACAGTTGCTGGAACAGTTTTGACAGGAATGGCACGTTTGACCAGGGATATGGTGCAACCAGGCACATGGGCAATGGCCAGGCAAATGCAGGGTGAATAAGATCTGGGCTACATGCGCTGACTTGGCTCAGCAAGACCTCAAAATTGGGCACAGTCAACATGTAGTATAGATGGTGCCAGGATTACATTGTTCGGCGCGCCTCATGCAAGGCTGACTGCTGGAACGCATGTCACTGTCTTAGCAACACCAGATAAGACAGGACTGTACCTTGATGCAGACACTCCCTCCTCTTCATCCGAGTTGATGTCAAGCCACGACCTTTTGTCACCAGGCGGTTTCCACGGTGCTGGAGCATTGTCAGAGGATGATGGAGCTTTCTTGCGATTTGCTGCCAAAGTTGCCACTCCATCTGCCAGGGCACTTGTCTTCTTGGCTTTCTTGTTGGGATGGGAGCTCAAATCCTGCAAGGTACCATCTTATGAACTATGGATGCTACAGCAAAGATCAAAACCAGCATCTGGCATGCAATGCTTCACCAAAGGATTTCATACAGTCACACAAGGACAGATGATGAACTCATGCACCCCTCGCTTAGGTGCCACACATACCTTCAGCTTTTTCTGTTTGCCAGCCGGTGCCGCATCAGCCTCACGAGGCCGCTTCTGATTTGCACTTGCTGGCCGATCGTCGCTGTGATCGGATTCAGCAGTCCCCAACTCGCGCTTGAGAGGTTCCAACTCCCGAAGCCGATCCTGCATGGGAGAAAAACACAAAAGTAATTATTTGTAGCCCGACATTGTGCACTGGGCTGTGCAATAGCGCAGTGCAAAAGCAGGCCTTTAAATATTTGCACAAGCCGGAGGAAGTCTCCATCTACAAACCTTTCTGATGACGTATTTGCCAGGGCTTCGGAAATGAGAGATCAGCTCCAATATGTTGGTATACTCCTCTTTCACTGGCTGCTTGAAATTGTGTACTGTCCGAGCCACCTCTGTCAATGCCTTGGCTAGGCCCTGCAATACAATAATGGGTTGTTTATCACTTGGGGTTAAATAGTTACATGCACTCCAGAACTTGGGTGATGGCATTCATAATAGCGTGGAATGCATCAGTATGTGCTGTTTGCAGCCACTGCATCTGGTATGCGCATCCAGTGTTCACATACTTTACTGCCAAGCTCCCGCTCTGACAGGATGGCAATCAGCACCAGACGTAGGTCTCTCCGCCTTGCAGCTGACCGCACAAGCGGCGACACCACAAAGGGTTGCTGCGTGGCGGGAGCAGGCTCCTCTGCTGGCGACGTGGCATTGGCGGAAGACCCTGCTGCCTGGGCACCCCTGGCGAGCCCAACCAGGTCTCCTGTGGAGCCAAAGGCGCGGGCGCTTCCGGTGGGTGGGGCTGGCTTTGTGGGGATGGTGGAGGTATCAGCGGAGTGCCGGGCTAGCGCCAGCTGTGAAGTGGGCAGCGGCCGTGCTGGCAGTGGCTGCTGCAGGTACTGGTTGTGCAAGTGTGTGCTGTCATCCTGGCGGCCCACCTTCCTCTGCAGGGCAACAGTCAGCACTATGTCAACCTCAACAGGCTTGTTGAGATAAGGCTATAGGGATCAATAAACTGTTGCGTATTTGCTGTTGCTGTACTGCTTATCAAACCCTCAAGGGCTTCAAATTGCCAAACATGAGGGTTGACAGCGCCAGCTGAACGCCCGACACAGGCGAACCAACGGCCCTGGCCGTGGCTTAGCCCTGGCCCTGGTTTGATGCCTGAACACTGGCTTAGTGCTGCAACAGCCACTTGCAGTGCAAAAGCTCACCTGGTACTGAAGCTTCTTGGTGACCACACCCACACCCACACAAGCAGAGTTCTGGCTGTACGCTGCAGGCAGCTTCACTAGTTCAACGTTCTTCTCCTCAATTGCTTTGAACGGAAACTCGTGGCCTCCCACAGTGATGACCTGCAAACCCAATCTACTGTTTAAGAAGCTCCTTGGGGTGAGCTGAGGATGACCAAACAGTGACAAGGCATCAACCATTACCGTGCTGCCAGGCGAGATTTGGCGTATGCTACACGAGGCTCCCCCAGTTTCTTGCGCATTCTTGAGGGAATCGAGCAGCTGGGGTGTCAACTTGATCTGGAAAGCCGTTTTTTGCTTCGAGGAGTGGTTGATACTGTACTTTTGTTGCGCTGACATGTTGCACTGCACTCCTGAGGTGCTATAGCTTGCACCATGCAACCTGAAATGCCCAGAACGGGACAGAACGCCACGTTTTGAAAGTCCACCCACAATACAGCACGCCCCTCACAATATGGTTGTCGTCCTTAATCTTGTGCATGCAATGTAAGTTTTGCCGACAGAAAAAAACGCCCACCAAAGTCAGTTTCGCTGGGTTAACGAGGTGCAACTGCACGTTCAAATACCTGGCAACTTGCTTGTATCACGAGGCATTAAACGCACCAAGTGCTTAGTGTATTATCCTTTGAGACACGGATAACCGTGTTATCCCCGTGGTCCTGCTAAAAAAGCGGGGTGAAAAACATATGCATGCATTGTCGTGCATATAGAACATATTGTGGCGCTACTTGTGTCATTCTGCTGTAATAATTACAACGTAGACTTTGCAATAGAAAATAGCTGGGCGTCGGCTGCCATAGGTCACAAACTTGGACTCGAACGTCATGCATGCATGTTACTACATCAATACTGCAGAGGATGCAGCTCGTTATGACTATTGACAGATACAAATTATACTTGATAGCCCGCTGCAGTTCGATCTGATCGCCCAAGTGCAATAATTGCACCGAACTTGCATGCATGCATGTGTCGCACATGGATTAGCAAACAGCACAAGTAGAGGAACCTTCAAGAAGTCTCCAGGCAGCAGTCTTCTGCAACCATGCACCTCCGAAAGGCTATGTTGGCAGCACAAGACGAAGATGGGCTGCTGCAATTACAGGTATACTTCTCAGTGGGCACTTCCTAGTCCAGTCCCTTGGGCAAGCGTTTGCTCCCAGTCTATACACCCCGCGTTCGGCTCATGCAGGCTGACTTCGTGGCAAAGCAGCAAAAGCCTTCTGCATCCGTGAAACGAGTTGGGACAGCCGATGCTGCGGCCCAACCCACCCAAGGTAGGGATACTCAGTCCCACGCCAGCACCAAATTGCACCACCATACCTTGGGCAAAACCTACTGTACTCGTGTTTGCAGCCGACACCGCAGGCCAAGGTGGAGCAACCATTGAAGCAGAGCCACCTGAGACGAGCAACTCTGCAGGTATGAGCTGACCACCATCTCAGATCTGCACGGTCTTGGGGGGGGGGGGGGGGGGGGGCCGAA
>JAULBX010025298.1:0-63786 GCA_032358255.1 Heterotrichella gracilis | reverse complement strand
GACACCGCCAGATTTGGCAGCTCACCGCCAGACTCCACCGCCAGAAACATGGTATCACCGCCAGACCGCCGCCAAAAAAAAAAAACTAATCGAAACCCTGCCCTTTGTTGCTACTGCAACTGTATATTTGAAGAGCGTCTATGGTTAAGGTCTTATTACCGAGGAGTATTGTGGACAGGAGAATTGGATTGTTCATGGGGGAGGTTGGTTGTGGGAATAAGTCAGCTTGCTTTTGAGAGCAACTCTTCCTGCAGTCTTTGGGTCTGATTCAGAGTAATAATGGGCTACCACGGTAGATTGGTCATGCCATCTCAGGAGTATTGCCTTGGGCAAATAGGGTTGAACTGCAGGTTGATTAGGGTTTATAAGGGCAATGAGTTCCCGCCTCAGGCCGCCTGGCATTATTTGGTTATTTTGTTTCTTTTCCCCTTTTGTTTCCTCTGTGGAACCTTCTGATTTGCGCCGCTGATACACTGCCAGTGATTTGTGTCGTTTGCATACGTTCGGAGACGTATGAGCACAGACCCAGGTGATGGCCAGTGTTAGGCAGTTGCCAAGGCAGTGTAAGCTGGACGTTATTGACTGTTCTAGTAGATTGAGCTTGGCGCCATCAGCTACTGTAACAGCTACTGTAACACCCAGTTGACGTGACACATATAGCCCCTGGAGGTGCAGACCCCAGTGACTGTCGGCATAATAGCCATCGAGTCTATTTGTACAGCCGTGGCCCTGGGAGGCACAGACTGCGCAACGAGCAGAGTAATTGTGTGTGTCCTCAGCAGTACGCCGCATCATTGAGGATAGCCGCGTGACTGGCTGCCTTCACAAGCGCAGGAGTGAAAGGGCAGTCCCCTTTGCAAGACAATGATTGATTGGACTGGTCACTTGGCAACGCAGGTAACTCCATATTGCATGACACTGTTCTTGTTCAGAATGAAAGAAAGGTGTCATTGCTCCTAGACATGTTGCTGCCCATTCACATACGGTGCTTTGTAATCGTGACGTTGATTACAAAGTGTACGCCACTTGCCCTTCTAAAATGAGCAACTGCAGTGCTGCGCATGTGCTCACATGCGCTTCCACACGATAGTCCCTCGCGCTCACCCGCATTCCCCAAAACCCACCCGCCACCATACCCCTCCCAACTTCTGCACACTGGCATCACTGACGCTCAGCAGCTGGCAGCACTGGATGACAGCATCTTCATCCACCTCACAAGCTGTGAACACCAGCATGTGCCACCACCGCTCCCCTCATATCCTGAACAGCGGCGTGATGCCCAGCAGCTGGAAGCACTGGCGCATGATGACGGCGGTGGCCTCGCACAGCTGCAGCCGGCTGTCCTCCTCGGGGGTGCCAATCACCTGCGGGAGGAGGGGAGGGGTCGTTGGGGAGCGATGGGATGGGTCAAGCGGGTGCTCATTCACCTTGACATGGTTCAAGGCGGTGGCGCGTTGGAACGGGACTGGCACAGGTTAGGGTCTAGGGCCTGCCAAAGGTTAGGGTTTATGCACATCCTCTTCTGCCGTGCGCACGTGGCCGGGGGGGTGGGGGGTGTTTGTGTCACCAACAGCACATGCGCATGCTTCAACCACACCGATGCAGCACAACTTGGCACCAGTCTGCAGTTCCAGGACCAAGCCTCCAATCACGTGCCATCACGGCCATGCTAGCCTGTATGCCCCCCCTGCTCCATCACCACTTACATGGCACTCCACGTAGAAGGAGTTGAAGATCCCGGACAGCTCGTACAGGTACTCGGTCAGCCGGTTGGGGGCCAAGTTCTCAAGCATCTCCTCAAGCGCTTCGGGAAACCTGGGGAACCACAAATTGCAATTTTATGATTGAGCAGGGTCATGCTGTAATTTGAACGTGGATGATCAAGGTCCTGGCAAGGGCAAGGGTAATTACCGAGCAGCCGTCAAGCAAGGGGAGCAACACAACACCAACCTAGGGAACAACCATGGTGCAGAAGGCAAACCACAGTGGGAAAACCCTACGTTTTTAACCCTAAACCCTGGTCGAGGGTTTTGCGACAAACCGTCCAGCAGCCAAGGTGCAGTCAGGGAGCAGCTGACCCACCTTGCGATGTGCAGCGCCAGGGCAATCTCCTTCTCATGCTCCAGCTTGATGGGCGAGGCTGCAGCCACCGACGCCACGTCCCGCCCCGCCTTGCGCACAATAGATGCGATGCGCGCGTGCGCGTACAGGAGGTACACCGCGGTGTTGCCCTGCGGGGTGATGGGTGCGGGGTGCGGTGGGCACATGCAATGTGGCAACCCTCACTGGTACTGGATAATGAGGCAATCTTAATCATGCAATTAGGGTTGATTGCATGAATAGGATTGGATGTGGATGCAATCCTAATCAAACAGTCAATTGAATGCCGTTCAGGAGGTGCATGGCCAGGGGGTGATGGTAGGTGTGCCATGCATGCGTGAAGTGGGGAGCAGGCCGATGGCACGTAGTGGTTTGCAGGACTTGTAGCCTGCTTGCAGCCTGCCTTGAAATCATTGGCTCCCATTGGCCACACACATGCGCCTGCCCCCCCTACCACCACCACCACATGACACCCCCACCCCCCCACTCCTCTCACCACCACTACCTAGCCCCCCACCTGCAGCGACAGCCCCTCGCCATATGAGCACCACTAGATGGTCAGGTGGAATTCCTCAAGTCTACAGCCTTGACCACCCAAATCCAGCGCATGCCCACGCCACCACCCACATGCACCCATCAACTCCCACCCCATGCTGGCGCCTCCTTTTCCCCAACCCCTAACCCTTTGCCCTCTTGGGGCCACTTCCTAAACCCCAAACCCTAGGATCGCCTCCCGCCCCGCACCTGCAGCGACAGCATCTCGTCGTACGAGAACCTGTAGTTGGTGAGGCGGTAGTTCTTGAGGTCGGCGTACTTGACCGCCCCGTAGCCCATGGCCGAGGAGGCCTCCTCAAGCTCCTCGGGGCTGATGTCATCCCCGCGGCGCTCCTTAATTGTGCCCACCGTGCGCACCTTGGCCTCGTCAAGCAGGTCGGCCAGGCGGATCACCTGGGGGAGGAATATAAAACTCAAAACCTTGTTTCCCAGAATGTGATGTGAATCCATGTGATCTTGCAGTATGTATGCATTATACAAGACATTATTCAATTCACACATTACATTGACTATTACTGAAGTATGTTTTTTAAACTGGTTTTCCTGTAAAAGTATTGTTAAAACATGTACTTCAGAAAATCAGACATTTTTACAGTGTTTCTTTACAAGCTTACACCCCACCCACCCCCACGCGCTGCCTCACCTCCCCTGACCGGGTCTTGATCTTCTTCCCATCCTCACCCAGCACCAGCCCAAAGCCCACGTGGTCAATGCGCGGGATACCCTGGGCGTTTGGCGGCGGGATGGTGCCGGCGCGGCGGGCCACGTTGAACACCATGTTGAAGTGCTGCGCCTGGCCTGGGGGAGAAGGGGGCACAGCAAATGGGTGTCAACAAGGTGGATCTTGACAAAAGGCCATCGAGTGATGACCACCAGTAATTGCACGTGGAGGGACCAACTGCAAGGCCGATTTAAGTTTGCGCCCCTGCTCGAATGGCCTGAGGGGGTGCCATCAGAATGGGTGTAACATGGGTGCATGGTGACAACAGCAGGTGAACATACCCCTGCTACCACCCCAAGGCATGTCGTCTCCTGCCTGCATCTCTGGCGTAGATGACCATTATGCCAAAACCCTAAGCCCTAAACCCTAACCCTACTTGCATCCGTGACGTAGATGACCCATTATGCCAAAACCCTAAGCCCTAAACCCTAACCCTACTTGCGTCGGTGACGTAGATGACCCAATATGCCAAAACCCTGAGTCCTAACCCCACCTGCATCTGTGACGTAGATGACCCACTCAGCCTTCTCCACCTGCAGCCGGTGCTTGATGGCCGCAAGGTCGGTGGTGGCGTAGTTGAAGGCGCCGTCGCTCTTCTGGAACATAAGGGGGGCCTCCAGGCCCTGCATGGAGTAGGGATTAGGATTCAGGGTTTAGGGTTCAGGGTTCAGAGGGTTGGGGCCGTCGGCCTTCTGCATCCTCCACTTGGCCCCATGTGGCAGAGGCCATGCAACACATGCACCTTGATCCATGGCACATGCACATCACTCATGACTAGGTGCCATAAGGGATGACTACAAAGCGCCACGTGGCAGGGGTCCTCTGAATATCACACCCCCACGCCGCCCCAAACACCCTTCCCCACGCACCTCTATCCGCACCACCTTGGCCCCGTCGCTAATCTCCCCCAGCCCGTTGGCCATCATCTCATCCACCACGTCCTGCAAAAAGGGGTTGTAGAACGACTCCCCCCGCTCCTCCACCCGGATGCCCAACCGGTCATAGATGGCCTGGAACTCCTTGCGGGACGCCCCACAGATACGGAGCCATGCCTTGCGGAACTCCTCGTCGCCCGACTGCAGCTTCCCGACGGCTTCCCGCGCCCGCAGTTTGAAATCCTCCTCCTCATCGAAGCGCTTTTTGGCCGCCCGGTACAGGGTCTGGAGGTCAGCCACGTCCTCCTCCGCCCCGCCCTCGTTGCCCAGGCCACCGGGGCGCTTCTCCTGCATGTACTGGATCAGCATGCCAAACTGCGTGCCCCAGTCGCCCTGCGCGGGGGGGGGGGAGGGCGGGGGGCCGGTGAGGTAGCGCGGGGATGAGACCCATCATTGGCAAATGAAGGTGAAATCAACTTCCATTTTTTCAGATATATCGCTGTACCATGCAACACATTCCAGATGCAGCACAGCTGTGCCAAGCGCATTCATCCACGTGCAGTACAGCTGTACCATGCGCCCATCATCCAAATGCGCGGCAGCAGTACCATGCACATCCTCCACATGCAGTATAGCTGCAAAATGCAACTCTACCTCACACAATCCTGTCCTCCATCTCCTCCCCCTCCCCCGCACCCACTCACAATGTGATTCAACCGCAGCACGTCCATGCCGCAGTACTCCAGCGCGCGCGCGATGGTGTCCCCGATAATCGTCGACCGGAGGTGCCCCACGTGCATCTCCTTGGCCACGTTGGGCGAGGAGAAGTCCACAATCACCCGCTTGTAGGGCAGCTTGGGCGCCCAGGTCTGCACCCCGTCCCTCAGCATGCTGCGCACATGCTCGCCCAGCCAGTCCAAGCTGAGACGCACATTGATGAAGCCCGGGCCCGCCAGGCTGGTTTCAGAAATGAGGGGCGAGGGGGGCAGGTTGGCCAGGATGGCCTCGGCGACTGCCCGAGGGTTCTTGGGCCCACCCTCCTGCACGAGCGCGTTGTGTCATGTGGCCTCAAACGGAGCATGCATGACCCAACTAGGGTAATCCCTCTGCAAAAGGCCAGGGGTGGTCCTACCAGTGATCTCATTGAGCCCACGACAGTCTGAAACACCTGTCTCAGATACTCAGGGATTCCAGCTGCGTGTCTCATGCACATGGCTTGACGCACAACCCCATGGCATACATCCAATGAGCGTCTACCAGCCACATGCAGACGGCGTGCAGCAGCGTTGAGAAGCCATGTGGGCGGGGCCATGTGGGCCCAGCAGCATTTACATGCGTGACCCAGCGTAGGATGTGCTTTGTTACCCACCTTGCCCTTCAGCTTTCCAAACAGCGCCATGGCGTTGTTGCACTGGTAGTCGCCAAACTTGGCATTGTTGCAGGCAGCCACTGCAGGCAAGTCCTCCAGGCCTGCACACACACACACACCCTGCTGTCAGGCACGCTGAGTGGCTGCAACCCACTGCTGCAAGCCAGCGTGCAAATCGCCCATGCTGCAAATGACATCCGGAGCCCATTGCGGTCCCCGCAGGCAAGCGGGGCTATGGCGTGCACCGTTCGTTGGTGCAGAGGGATCAAGACCATTGGCGAGCACTGGCGAGCATTGTGGGTGCAGAGGGATCAACAACATGGCGTGCATTGTGGTAGCAGCCGCTCCTGAAATTTTGACACGCGAATGCAAAACAAAGATACGGAAAGCCAATCAAACATAACATAGATAAAAAACAATTCAACCTGACAAATTATCGTGTTTGCATTTAATTTTTCCGTTCATTCAACTTTGGTTTTACCTGGGTATGCCTGTTGCAGTGCAGCCAGGAACGTGTTGGTCAGCTCCACCCGAATGCTGCCCACAGGTCCACCTGGAGCACGCAGGAAGGGGTCAGTGCTTGCACACACAGCAGGGCTGTTTCTGGAACTTCGGTGAAGGGCATGGGTAACCCCAAGGCTGGGCACACAGGTGAGCAGCGTACGGTGCAGGTTGCCACACAAGTGGATTATGCACATAAGCGGATTGTCAATGTCATAAGTCGAGCAAACCAGTGGCTTGTGTACGTCAGTGGTTCTGCACAAAGGTGGGTTGGGCGCACACTGCGTACCTGTGGATAGGCTTGTGGGAGCAGTGCCGTCCACCACAGGCGCTGCGGACGCCATGGCCCGCACTGCCACCTCCGGCTGCTTCCTGACTGGTGCTGGTGCCGCAGCGCTCCGATTGGCTTGGCCTGCAGGAGGCGAGTGACACATGCTCAGTTTACTGTCTAGTGGTGGTGGTGAGGCGACACAGAGCGCCTGTTGTGCAGACATGTGGCATATGGTAGAGAACTGTACTATTCCCCTTTATTCAACTAGCGCTGTGGAGCCTGAGACCGGTAGAGTGTTCCAGCAGAGGTGGTAGGAGTGCAAGGCTTTGAAACCATAGCCAGGCAACAGGCAACATGCGCCAAGCAGGTGCCATGCATTGCAATGGCCTCTGCTGGAACACTCCTACCTGCAGGATTGCTTGCAGCAGTGACCTCTTTCAAAACAACGTCCATCTTGGCAATGGCCTCGTCAATAAGGTTCGCCATTATGGCGTTCTTACAATTACACCTGCTTAGACTAAAGCACAGGATGCATGCCGATGGGGTCAGTATTTGTACGTTTCAGGTGGAGGTGCGGCAATCTTATGGCTTTTTAGGTTACCTGTAAAACTGGAGCGGAAAGGAACTTTGGAGGCGAACCGTTTGATCTTGAAGTTGCTCCTGCAAGCTGCAGTTGCAAGAAGTTGAGAGTTAGGTGTGCTCGCAGCAGGTGTTCTTACTTGGGCTATAGCGGTGTGCTCACCTACAGATTGCGTCCGCTGTAGGTTGGCAAGCATTGCAGCGTAGGACTACGCTTGTTGCTATGGCAACCTCTATCGTCAAAGGGCCATGCAGTTTGCATGCATTACAAAAAGCTGGGGTTCCTGTGCACCTTTCCCTGCTCGCTGAACGCCCTCAGTGTCAGTTACATATTACCGAATGCTTGATGGGTTTTGTGGAAGGTGAACTTGAAGGGCAAGTGCAAGGCAATGCCTAAACCCCCAAACCACACACAAGTTACTGGAAACGTTTTAGTGGCAAAGCTCCGCGCGCGCCGCCGCCGGACGGCCAGCCCCGGGCTAACCCTTTAGAGCCGCGCAACAGCTACGAGCCCACCCAAAGTGCCCAGTGATGCCAAGAAACCCGTTCACATGACAACGCCGTGTTCGAAGCTCACAGAAAATAAAGGTGCTGGCACAGCAAGCCCACTTTTCAGGCCCTGGAGTAGCATGAGGTGCACTACCTCAACGCCATGCCATGCAGGGAAGAGAAAAGAAAACCAATTCCTAGCAAATAAAGGAATTTTGGATTCCAGTCGCCGGCGCCAGACATAGCCAAAGAAAGGACATCACTGTCACGCAATGCGCAGGCAGTGGCAGTGCATGCAGGTTACTTCATAAACCCACCCTGTATTTTAAATCAGCGTACCCTCACAAAGAATGTGACGTCAAAATAGCTGTGCCAAATCGCTACAGAGCCATGCAGTGCAAACAAGCAACAGGTGGAAAATCATCCATCACAAGTAGCAGAACCGGTAGAAATACACTGCTCTGTATTTATTTGTGGCAGTCAAGCTGTGCTCTCGCCAAAATGCTCTGTTGTGTGTAATTTATTCAGATATGTGTCTGAAACAGTCATCGATGCCCCTTGCTCCTATTATTCTGCACCCTCAAGCTGCTGCAGCCGGCGCTTGATGGTTTCATACAGCGCCCACGACAGCGCGGCACCTGGGGCAATGGTCAGCACCCGTGCGGCCATGCCTCGGCTGAATCCCGCCAGCCCTGTGGCGCAAAGAGGCGAAGTGGGGATGGGCATGGAATACAGTGGGGATGCACATGGGAGCCCAGCAGGGATGCACATGCAAGTACAGTGGGGATGCTAAAGAATGCACAGCGGAGATGCACATGGAAGCACAGTGGGGGTGCACATGCAAGTACAGTAGAGGACGCAATTCCCTGTAAGCAGGGTGCGCATGGAAGTATAAAGGGTATGCATTTTCCTGCAAACGGCTATGGAAGAACGCTGGGGATGCACATGCAAGTCAGTGGGATGCGTAACGAAGCACAGTGGGGGTGCATGTTATGCACGTCTGTGCAAGATGAAGAATGCTGCTCCTGCTGGCATGCAGCCTATGGTTTGTAAGGACCGACATGAGAACTGGTTTATGCTACAACAAGATAATGGCCCCTCGGCAATGGACCATGATGTACAACTGTGTGCGATGTGAGTACTTGCCATGGTGGTGGTCAAATGCTACAGCAGTGCTGAGGATGAAATGGCATAGCATTCAAGTTTGTGCAAAGAGTGCCTACCTTCTTGTTGGTACAGCTGCTTTGCCACACCCAGTGCAGTCAACTCCCCTCCCCGTGGGTCAGCAGACAGCACCTGCACAACCCCAAGCAAGGGTGTATATTATCGTAATTGCCTCAGTGTTTATTATAATACGAATATTTAAATCGTTCAAAAGTTATGGCACAAAGAAACAGTGAAATTGCAACCTCCGATGCAAAAACATAACGCAGTACGTCCCCACCCCACGAACTCAAAATAAGGTTATCAACCGAGTTCGTTACATGCAAACTTTTCAAAGTAACAAAATTTGTTCAGGAGGTTCCTGCCCCCACCTGCAGCCGCGTCTTGACCACATCCGCTGGATGGGTGCACAGCGCCGCCAGACCCGCGCACCCCGCCGAGCAGGCAGCAAACCCCCACGCTGGAAGCGCCCCCTCCCCCCCCACCCCCAGCCACGCCGCCATGTGTCGCTTGCTGGCCTCATATGAGCCGATGTACACCACATTCCAGGGTATCCACACCGAATTGGTCACCCAGTAGCCCTTGAGCAGCCCCCGCAGGCCATGGCGAGTGAGGGTGGATGCGATGGCGTGGCGGGCGCTGGTGAAGCGCAGCTGGGGCGACATGATGGATTGGACCTGGCAGGGGAGGGGCATTCACGAATGGATGCCCTAATGCAGGGTTCCTGTCTGGCACTATGTGTGGCACGGGCACGAATAAAAGGGGGTATCAATACACCACCCTTACCACCAGCTGGGGGATGAGGCGTGAGGCCATGTCAGCAGGCAATAGATTTCCGCCACCTGGCAGCACCGCACGCATGTATTGCAACCCACGTGCAGCCCCTCTTTGACGCCATCCACCAGCCGCAATTATTCCCCCTCCCACCCCTGACGCCATCCACCAGCCGCAAGTATTCCCCCTCCCACCCCCCGAACCCACCTGCAACCTCTCCTTGACCCCATCTACCAGCCTATTTCTCTCCCATCCACAAACCCTAAACCCTAAACCCTAAACAGCACCCACCTGCAGCCTCTCCTTGATCACATCCACCGGCGTGTACACCACCCCCGCCACCAGCTGCGCAATGAGGCCAGTTGCCATGTCAGCGGCCAACGGGCTGCCGCCACGTGGCAGCGCCGCGCGCGCCGCCTCGTAGCCGCCAAAGTAGGCCATGTTGGCGGGCACCACGCCCAGCAGCACAAACCCTAGCCCGCGGTAGAACCCCGCGATGCCCTCGGTGGTCGCCACCTGCGGGAGTTAGGGTTTTAGGGTTTTAAGGGTTTGGGGACCTGCTGGGTGGATGGCGGCGCTGCCAATGATGGTCGCGAGTGCTGCTGCATCATTGGCGTCGTGTTTCAGGTGATGGCAGACTGACAGACACGCAGGTTACCTGTGCGGGCACTGGACACCACCACGAACCAAACCGTGAAGGCAATGGAAAAGGTGCCAATGCCAGCGGAACCACCACACCTTGGTGAATGCATGGAAGGTGCTGCTATACGCCTTGCTGCCAGGCGCTGCGCCTTGCATCTGCAGCTGAGCCTTGATTGTGTCCGGAGGGTCTGCACATATACACCCACTTGTGGCAGGTGGCGCTGGCATGCAGATGGCGGCAACGGGAGGAGGCATGGCGGCATGATGCAATGCGCACGCGTGATCCTGCTGGATCATTTTTCAAGTGCACTGCATAGTCCTCAGCAGCAACTATAGTCTGTCGAGTGCATGCTGCATGTTGCTCACACACGCATGCATGTATGCATGCATATGAAGGGCATGGAGCTAGGGTGAAGTGTGGACACAGAGTGGAAAGCCGCAAAGGAAATACATCATATGCGAAACCACGTACAGGTGACAATTCTGGAAGCCACGGCGGACACCACCCCCGCTGCCAGCCCGTGCCATATGTGTGCGTGGCCACCCCCCTCGCTGTCACTGCCCATGGCAACCCTGGCTGCGAGCTTGTGCTGCAGACCCTTAGCACTGGACCCTTAGCTGCGGTGACAGCGAAATTGGGCAAGCATGGTGGGCGCCTGAACCTCCTCGCGGCCTCAATCTTCAGGCATGGCTACAAGCCAGTCACATGTGCACATGCCCCTTGCGCTGCGCCTTGGCCTGTGTTTCTACCCCAGCACTGGGAACTGACCGAACGAAGCGTAATGTGTTCTTAAGGACACGCTTTCCAATTGCCTAGCCTGTCATGCAGCAAGCAGGGAGAGGCGCTGCCTGTTTCATGCTGTGCCTATGCCTTATTAGATACAGCTCCCCTTCAGCGGTTGATTGTACTTGTTTGCGGAGGCGCTATCACACATCAGGACACAACAGGCCAGAAAATATCACGAACTTGCTCTAAAGAAGCAGGCTGTACTTAAACCCACCTGTACCCAGTGCCAGCCAGCAGTGAAACCCTAAACCCTAAACCAAATTACATGCGTTCCAGCAGTACACCCAGAATAGCATTCACTCCTACATGCCATGCGTTAACCAGCATTGTCCTGGCATTGCTCATACCATCTCTGCACCGGTGGTGTAAGTGCAGAGCCGTGTGGTTTATATATAATTCAGGTAGGTCAGCCCTAGTACCCCAGGTGACGAGTTTGACGATTTTTGCACTCCCAAAAGACTATCCCAAACATTCGCTGAAACATGTTGGACAGAAAAACCTTCATCTTGCACTGCTGTGGATGGCATGGCACCACCGGTATTGAGGTTTCTCACAAATGCTTGCCATATGTTACATATGATATGTATTCAGGTTGAACCAACTTGCTCAGGACAACGACATCAGAGAACATGCCTTCATGCCTGGGATTGTGCTTGACATACGCATTACTGCCATATGTTACAAGCAACTACTCAGTGGCAAAGTCACACAACTTCTATAACCGCTGATTATATTTGCTGTCACAATGTCAACGATCACTGATGGTGTAACTGCACTTTTGAGTTCTTGACCACCACCCAGTGAAAACAATGAACAAAAATTGTATGCAAGCAATGCTGCAAGCCAACACAATAGCACACCGGTACCGGGATTTGGTGAAAAATGTCTGTGACAATGCCAACACAAGCTGGTGGCATTCCTTCATACAGGCAAATCCATTGCGCACCAACGAATGGACAATCAACAGGCCTTGTCAAATGCAGCAACTCTCGGCAAGGAATTGTCACAAACACCTTGTCACCACACCACACATCATGCTTGTACAGGCTGGGTTTCAGAACCATCACGCCGCACCACATCACATTGCGCGCCTTGCACATTGCACCCAAAAATCCATAATGCTGGCTCATCACGGCACAGTTCCCCGTCATATTGCAATCACTAGGTAGTAATCACCAATCAGGGGGTACATAGATGATCTGCCTGCACCACACCCAGGGGGATCATCATGCCAGGACCTGCAGGAGGCGCCTACCAGACACTATGGTGTTGGCCGCTGTGTTGGTCGCAAGCGCGTTGCCCCCAACAGCCACCGCGTTCTGGTTGTTGTTGATCATGTTGTTGCTGCGCCCGCCGCTGACGATGGTGTTGACAGCGTTGTTGGAGGCCTGGGCGTTGTTGCCCACCGCCACCGCATTCTGGTTGTTGTTGATCTGGTTGTTGTTGTTGTTGTCATGCTTCTTGACTGGCTGGACCACCTTCACCTGGTGCACAGGCTCCACCTTCTTCTGGTGGAAGATAGGGACCACCTTCTTCTGCTCAACCTTCTTCTGCACCACCGGGACCTTCTTCTGGACCACAGGCACCTTCTTCTGGACCACGTTCTGGAACTGGAGGTTGGGCTCGGGGCCCTGGCCGATGACGTGCCACATGCCGTCACGCAGGGCCTTGTAGAAGGTGCAGCCATTGAAGAGGGAGAACCACCTGCCGTTCTGCTGGATGATCTGGCCTGTGGCGATTGCCTGCTGGAATGCAGGGTCTTGCCTGCACAACCACAGCGGTTGAGGTTAGGGTTTTTAAGCTGCAGGTTGTAGGGTTTTTGATATTGGCTGCTCATGCAAAAGTGTGATGTCAGCAGACTGACGCCATGAAAGCAAGTCAACCCTAGCACCTGCAAGCAAGGCAACCAGCTGCAGCGCGGAATGCCACATTGCATGATGGTGTCCGCTGACGCATGGGGACTAAGAACATGCATATAACTGCAAATATTATGTGTTCAAGCCTACAACAATCAGTGGCACTATAAAGCTGCGCCAAGTGCATGCACAAGATGTCTGGAGCAAATGGCAAAGTCAGGTGCCAAAATCTTGATTAAAAGACAAGCCATGCTATTGATTGACAAGATGCGTGCAATTATGAACTGGAGCATTCTTCAAGGGTGCAGTAACTCAAGTGACTTACGCTGCCTGGTCGCTGGGGCATCCCGGGGCCCACAGCAGGCGCTTCCCTGTGGCCGCCGCAAGTGTGACGTCATCAGACTCCTGAGCCTGCAGCAAATGGGAATTTCTGTCAGAGTCTGAGTCATTTGACAATTCTATGTACACTGCATTGTTGGCGGTGATCATTACAGTTACAAATTGGGCATTTGATCTCAGGCTGCAGAATTAAAAATATATGCATGAAAGGAGTGTTTGGGGACTACCAGTTAGTACCACGTCCACCTCATTGCCATACAAAGTTGGTTGCTTGAAATTCTGCATCCGTCACCTATACCCATCTCACTGTCTATAGTATAGCTAGGGCAAGGTGCATCATTTGATGCAGCATGCGGCGCGCATTATATCCAGCAGTTCAAGGGTTGAGAGAAATGGTTGCAATACAAGAAGGGCTCCAGGTGCCAATTGCACCACAGTTTGCAACTTCAACAAAGGTGCAGTAGCCATAGCCTGGGCGGCTATGCGCATACGGACCAGTGCGATCCACTTTGCCTACTAGCCACTGAGTGGTCTCACCTGAATTGACGAGGCAAACATGCACAGCAGGGCCAGGACTGCCAGCACGGCAGTCCACCTGTAGCTTCCGGCTGTCTTGTGGTGCGCCATGATGGTTATTGGCAAGCTCCGAGCTTGAAGTCGTGGTTCGCCTGCACAGATGGGTGGCACATTGATATAGGTGCTGGAAGCGCTGGCAAACTGTGTGGTGAGTAAATCGGTAGACAGACTTGATTTGAAACACAATTTCAACTGGCACGAAGAAATGCAAATATGATGGCATGGAATTGCGCTGCAGTCAACTGTACCAACTTCCAAACCCAGGAATAACACTAGCTGTCAAGGGTATTTGCCACTGAGCTGTTCACCACTAAGGAGCATGCCATGTCAGGAACAGCGGGTAAAAACTAACTCAAAACACAGCCATATCAGGGAGGCGAGGACACAGAAACATTTTCACGATCAGATACACATAGAAACCGCATCACGCAGCCCGCAAGTCAAAAGCTTTTTGTTGGGTGTCACTGGCGCCATGCGTACATGGCACGCACAATTGCAATGGCGTGTGCAAGCAGTTGGGACCGTACCTATGCATAACAGTGTTCCAGGCGCTTACCTTTAAATAACTTATTATCGCCTGATGACCTTGTGCACAAGGCGTGCTTTCTCTGATAGCTAACGCGTGTGCCGGAATCGATTAACTGGTCAACGAGGTGCGCTGAGGATTTTGCTCTAGTCCGTTGGTTGCAGCAGGCCCTTCAACAAGCGTTCCTGAAAGAGATGTGCTTGGGAAGCTCGGAACAACGTAGCATGTTTTGCCTCTGTTCTTTGTCGACAGCACTTGGCTTTTATACTCGTGTTGGAGAGCGCGGCGCGAGTGACGTTCAACCTACAGGGTGATGTGGTGCCGCCTGTGAGTGCCGTGCATGCTGACTCAATGAAATTCGAATCGCCACCTGCCGTACACTGTTGAGCTGAGAAGGCAGGCCTCGTGGCACCCACCTGGTCCTAGTCCCGTGGGGGTACGTACGGTATGCCAGGTGAGCAGACCTGGTCACTTGAAAGGGTCCTGTTGCGCACCCGTATCTCGACAGGCGTGTCACCAGGAGGACGCTGTTCAGATGACCCTGACTCGGCAGGCTGCATGCACGTAGCCCACACGCGCCCATGAACCTGCGTGGTGTCTGGAGAGCCTTTGACCAGGGTATCCATCTGCTGGCTCTGCCCCCCGCTGCCAATAACGGCCTTGACCAAACCATGGCCAGCCATGGCCACCTTCAGCCGCTGGTGGCACCCCCTCCGAGGTGGACGTGGCCAATGGCTTGGTCAACATGGCTGAGCCATCTCGTGCGTACCGGCGCTCAATTATGAGAAATCGTGATTGCCCTTTCTCTTCTCCTCGTGCCCCACTTGGATAAGGATGGCAATTCCAAAGCACTCCACTTTTCATGCTCATGAGCAATTGCAAGCACTCCTCGCTGCTCCACTGTTCTGGCAAAGTGACATCCACCACCCTTTACACCCTTGGCAAGCGTGCATGAGGCCCAGAGCTGGTGGCAAACTTTGCTCTGCTCTGGCCAGTCAGGGTATGTCAGTACTAGCTAGTTACAATAGGCATGTGTGCTACTAGAAGGAGAAAAGCTAGGCTATAGCGAAGGGACTAGAATGGTTCCATTACCGGACTGACCTCGCTGCTGATGCCATCGAATTCTGTGTAGACAATAGCAAGGCGAACCAAAACGAGCGGCCTGCGTTTGTGAAGCTGTAGCATAAATAAGTGAAGACCTGTTTTAGCTTGCATGGTTGCCATGGGTGCACTGGCAGTTTGTGAGCCTGACGGTACATGGCACAGTCCCGTCGCCATGCAAGCCGTAATAGTGCAGTGCGCAACATGCACTAGTCTTCACATGGCCGTGTACATGGGATTGTTTGTGTGCGCATGTAATCGTTACATGCCACGCCGGCAGTGACTACATCCCCAGCGCATTGTCCAAGCATGTACCATTTACTTCTACATGCACTTGGCAACAGCATGTCGCATCAATTTAAACTGCATGGCACTCTGCACCTGCTTGCAGGGCTGATAGGGTGTCGCAGATTGAATAGGCCCAGTGCAGTGGCACATACATTAAGTGGGATTATTGCGCAGCTGTATACACGCACACTGGGAACAATACTGGGGGGCGTACTGGTGTGGAGCATGTTCAGTAATGTTCTGCTGGCTCAGCCACTGCATTTGTAGCGCTGGCAGCGTGCATACCCTTACGTGCATGCCTACCCCATACTCTGTAAAACATCTGGTTGGTTTGAGATGGAAGGGGCATGGTTGCTTGCAGAAAAAAACATGTTAACATGCCATGCCACTGCCACATCAAGTGTTGCATGTGCATGTGTGCAGCAGTACTGCCAATGCCATCGCCATGCCATGGCATGCGCACCATCATCTGGTGGTAGCACAACGAGTAAACGCCGGGCCGGCCTTCTTGTTGGGAAGTGCAGGGCCTACACTTGTTCCCTCAGCCAGACATTGTCCTCTGACTGTCAAATGTCCACGTCATGCTGATCCATTATTTGCCCACAAAAACCATAAAATTAATTAATATGTTTTGCAAAAATGGGTTTATTTTTACTTGGCCCAGGTTTAAAAGCTCACGATGTTGCCTACATCCTTGCACTATTGAGTTGCACTAGGCATCGCCTAAGCTGCCTGTGTATCCCTAGTTGTCTTGAAGGCATCTACGATCCTTTGTCCGTCCGTGAGCATCTGCCTCTCTTCCAGGTTTAGTCACATCCAGCCATGCAGAAGTCCATTGCAGCCTCGGCTATCCTGCTGGGAACACTTGTTGTGGCCAGGCGCCAATTGAACAAAAGGTTGGAAGAGGAGCGAACCGATGCGGAAGCGAAAACAACCATCACCCACCGCCAAGCAGCATTGCAGTCTTGCATGGGTGGTGCACCCAATGGTCACACAACCCCATCGACCACCAGGATCCTTGAGGGCCTGATAAGCTTGCTGCAGGCCTTGCTCCCTGCGCTGCTCACCTGGTATGTCGCAGAGAAGTACGAGCACGCCAAGACCCAGGTGTACGTGGTTGCAGCCGGCTTTGTTGCGGTTTCACTGGGGCTCCAGTACGCAGTCAAGGTGAGGCAAACACACCCTGGGGACATGTGGGTCTACTTGAGTGGCAGCTGGCAAAACAGTTCCGGTTAAAGCGGGCCCGTAGCTGTGGGTGCAGCTTGTTTTATGAGCCGTGCAAAGATGTTTGGCAGCAGTAGTCGTTAGAGGTTTCTCAGCAATGCCTGTCCCGGTACGATTAGGCGTCACTGTAGGCCGAGCAGTGGCTGTGGGTGTCACTGGAGCCGCAGCGTGGAGCGTTGCTAGCAGTCGTGGGTACCAGCCCAAGAAGCTGGCAAACGAGTTTACTGTTAGGATTAGCAAGGTAACAAGCGAAGAATGCTCTTGCCACTGACGGTTTCTACAGTGTTCACCGCCCACATATGCATGCATGCTGCATGCAAAACGCTGTTCTCGCACCACCAGCAAACGCACCTCTTGCCACCAACCGTGTTGTGACGGAAACATGAATATGCACCAATACAGCCCACCTGGGCTTCTGTTGTATGAGTGGCGGTTTCACCTGCAGGCGCTGACCGCGACACGAGTGGCCCTGTCCCACGCAGCCACCCCTGTAAAAGCCCCAGAGGCCTTCCCGAGCTCGTCCTTGCGAGACCTGTCAGGAGTATGGCGCAAGGTACGTTCTGAATATGCATCTATTGAGAGCTGGCTCGGTTGTCCCTGTGTGAGCCTGCTGGCACCCGCTCAGTGCCACATGGGGTGAGCTTGCTTCAGCTGGTGCAGAGTTGGTATTAGCAGCGCCAGACAGGGCTGGCTGTGTGCGGCATGCAGGGATGACTGCTTAGCTGGCTGTATTGCTGAGACGCGTGTATCTAATTGTCTGTCTGTGCCACCCACAGAATGACAACGCCTCAACTTCCATGGCGGAAGCCATCACCCTCATGCGCCTCAGCTTCATAATCTCAAAGGCCATCAAGCTGGTGAAGGTCATGGAGCTGCGGCACTCTGCGGAGGAGTTTGAGATGATCCTCCACAGCGGGGTGCTTTGGTTCAAGGTGAGGGACTGCTCACCTGTGTACCCCAATATGTCTGTCCTTTCCGAGGCGGGATTTGTTTATTATAATGTATCTTGCAATCCAACGCCGTGCACCTATGCCTTTTTTAGGTCCGCGAGAAGTATCCAGTCAATGGGGAGCCGGCATACTTCAAGCGGAGGGACTTGAGAAAAGGTGAGAACGGCTGCAAAGTGCATGGGTCATACACAGCAGGCTACGTCACTCACCGTGTACAATACCTACCTTTTACTGCCACATTATTTTCTGTTTGTCTGTAGCATGTTCCTGACTTTGTGAACGAGCTGCTTCAACCAGTGAAGCAGATATGAGCAGCCTCGTGTTACAACTGTTCCCCTTGAGCTTGGAAAGAGATGGTCTGTAGCCTGGTGTAAGACTAGGAAACATTTCTGCTGGTTTGTGTGAGGTGCTTACGACAAACACATGTGCAGGCAAGCACACAGGCACTGTGGAGCAAACAAAGGGCGGCGCGGTCATCATGCGGCTGCAGTGGAATGAACCGATGGGTGGCCAGGGGCATGATGTGTTCTACTGCCCAGATGCTGACACCTTGAACGTTGACAGCACAATCAACCTGGCGACGGGGCAGTCAACCAGCTACCGCACAGTCTATCAGCGCCAGAAGTAGCAGCTGGAGAGCAATGCATGGACACATTGCCTGGATCCTACACAGCTGGCATGTGTCGGATGATGGCGATTGAGGGAGGAGGACATGCCTCACTGGCAGCTGACAGGACAAAGGCGTGCGCCTGCAAAACATGCGCCTGATGCACACAGGTGCCATCACCAATTTTGCGGCTGGAGCACGGTGCTAATGGTGTGCTCCTTTTGAGGGTTGAGGATGCTTCAGCCGTTGATTTCGCTTCTTGGTTTTCAGCTTTGAGTGGTTTTGTTAGCATTGGGGGAATACCGGCACAGTTGCCCAAGCGGCGATGTGACACGGGAACATTGGGTCATTAGCATGTAGTGCGGTGTGCGTTGCGGCTGGTTGGCCTCCATCTGCCACACTGGAAGCAGTGCTTTGACTGGCATTGGGACTGGGGTGAGCATAGTCAGGAATGCCTTTTGAGCTGACATACTGACATGGGTCATTACCCCCGAGATGAGCGTATTACATGCAGAACAGCTTGTTTTCATCATATGCATATGAAGCATGATGCAAAGTTTTCCACAAGCACATGGGGTTTGATGCAGCTGGTTGTACTATTCCAGTACTATTAGCTCATGGTATTGTTGTGTGATTTCTTGTACTAGTATTTAGTGCAAGGCCTTGCGTGTTGTGTTGAGTGCAGTGCGACATGCGTTTACTTCGAAGGAGCCATTTTCATGCGTGTTTATTGTGCAATTGATACAATTTTTATCACTCCTGCAAGAAATTATCCATACAGCAGTGGAGCTATACTAATACTTCACTTTGTGTCGCAGCTTGTACAATGTGGCATTGAATTTCAAGTGAATGCTTGTGCCACCTGGTGGTCCTTTGCTTCTGATTACTGTAGTAAGCCATGGGCATGATCATCATATAGATGTTAGGAGCTTGTCCCTAAGTCCATGGTTTATTGCATCAACTTCCTGTGTGAGACAAAATTGTGAAGCACTCTTCCAAGCCGGCTTTCAGGCCTGCATTTTGAGTACAATACATGGCATAATTGTGCAATGTATGCATAAAGCTGCCTAAGCTAGGACAGGTTTGCTGTGTGCCCTGCCAGGCACAGTGTAATACCTTCCTAAAAATTTATGCAACGGTTAAATGCAACGTATAAGTAGCTGACTGTGTCAGTGACCGCAGTCTGCTGTTGCAGCAGTCATGGCATGACATCATCAGATTTCGCAAGGCGAATTGCATAACCCATCTATTCAATTTCAAATACATGCGAAAAAAAATCTGGACCGGAGCGATTGATACAGGTATGGTACCATAATGGAATGATTTCAGATCCAATTTGCACGTAGCCTGGCGCAGCTCTGAGAGCTGCGCCAGGTTGTTTGGGTATTTCGCCAACAGGTGCGGGCAATGATGCGATGTATCATAGCATTAGCGGCCACTGCCATTGCCAATGCGGCATTGCCATTTTTCAGCCAATGCAGGTTGCCTGTGCCTGCAATGCTGAATCACGCCAAGACAGGTCGATCAGTTGTTGGTTGCTGATCTGCGCTCAATCATCAATTGATTCGTAATCCGATGCAATCATCACGCCCTGCACCCCCTCCCCAGCCTGCATCCCCAGGCTGAACACGCTGGCGGTCACACAGTCTGTCACATTGCCGGCGAACAGGAAGGGCCACTTGGGGTGCGGGTACAGCAGTTGCTGGGAGGTGTACTGCTCCAGGAACTCCTCCCAGTCAGGGAGCTTGGTTGCGCTCCCGCTGCGCAGCGCATCCAGCTTGTGGCGCTCAATGATGCAGGTTAGCCCTGATCGCACCTGTCACAAGCAGGAGGCATGAGGTCAAGGGCGGGGATTGGCTAGCACCAGGCATGGTGGGCAGACTGCTGGTCTGGAACGCATGTCCCTAACTACCAAGCTTCAGACCTGCAGGACCCTAGCCTGTCTGTGGGGGCCACATGGGTGTTGCAGCGTACACCTAGCATGGGAGGCACACACGGCGTTGCAGCATATATACACCTATCATGCCATGCTTGCATGGCAAGGTTCCTCTTGAAAATAGTTCCACAGCGGTTTGCACAGCAGGCTGAGCCGAGTACAAGGCAATACACGCCGGGACACACAGCAGGCGACCCAGGAGCAGGGCTGCAGCCCACAACCAGGCAGGCTAAGCCGACTACATGCACATGCACTAGAGAGTCAGCAACCAGCGCACCTTGTGCGTGCCAATGAAGCTGTACTGGAACAGCTCCCCCTGCTTGCCAAACACCCAGTGGTTCATGGGGTCGTCCATGTCCCCCAGCTCGTGGGTGCCCCGCGATAGCAGGGGCAGCAGTGGCACAGGCACGGTGAGGGAGACCACTGCCCTCCCGGAGCCTGGGCGCTGCTGCGCTTCAACCTCAGCCAGTTCACCAGGCTTCAAAGCAAAGCGGGGATCCAGGAAACACACTGCATGGGGACAATAACAACCGTCATGGCTTGTCCCCAGAAGTGTGCACATGTTTGGGGTGTGGCACAGCCAACCACGCGCCGTCGCACCTTCTGTGAATTCCCCGTTGGTGCTAAGTTGCCTACCGCCCAGCAAACCCCGTGTCAGGAGCAAGCGCCGGGTAGCGCTCGTCACTCTCGCCATGCCTCGCATGGCGGTTAGGGTTTTAGGGCCAACTGTGAGTGTGCTGCCAGCGTGGAAGGCCTTGTGCTCCACGGTGTACACGTGATGTTACCTGGCACGAAAACCCACACGCCACCGTGCAGTTTGGGGCCTGGTTTGTGCTACTCAACCTCGTGAATGCATGCATATGCAAGGACCCATCCGAGGTGAAAAATCCCTTCAAGGTCCAGCAAGGGTATGCTTTGTAAGTGTTGAATTGTCAATGCACGTCAGTAACAAACAAGGCACTCCCACGTGCACAGACGATAGTCGAAGGCAACGTGGAAATTGAAGGTGCAGGTGCCCTTGAGAACGATGAACCTGGACACCCCACTCAGTGAGTTGGTTCCAGGTAGAACGAGGTTGACTAAAGATTCAACGGATGAGTACCAGATCTGGCCTTTTTGCTTGTGTAGAGGCAGAAGGAACTTTGAAGGGCAATTAAATTGACGTTGCATGCATGCATATTGGGAACTCAGTAAAGTTTAGGGTTTAGGGTTTAGGGTTTGAGGCCTGCATTTGAGTCTGCAATTTGATGGCATCGGCATCCGTGATGTCGTTGGGTGTTCAAAGCCGTGCAGCGGACACAAACCGTGCCACTCAGATGACGTGGGCACTCAACAGATGCGTACATACAGAGTTGCAACGCCCTACCACCTGCAACGCGTTCAGAGGCTTCTTTCCAGTACAATGCCCAGTCATGAAGCATGAAGCGCAATTGAAGCATTTCAAATTTGCTCGATCCAGGGAGCCCTGGTTTGAACCTACGCATAGTACTGGGTGCAACTTAGAAGAATAAACGTTCATCTTGGCAACTGTGGTGCTTCACCTGCTTATCCCTGGCCAGGCGTTTGAACCTGCAGCCGTCGTTCGAAACTGGTACCAAGTGTGGCAGCAGGGCTTTGCCGAAGTTCCAGACGTAAAGTGAGGTGCGTGACACTTGTGGGTTGTTAAGTACTTTCTTCCTGACTGATGGCCTGCTGTTAGGCTCATCGCATTTTCAAAATCAAGAGAAACCCGCGTCAAAAAATGACCCATCATTCTGGGCTCCCCACTGGCTATGTTTGAACGCTTTCCACTGTCGCTTGTAGCTGGTCAATTGTGTTGCAAGCCACTTCAATATAAACTTAAACAAAAAAAGCTCTACCCGCAAACCGTCTCGCGGCCGTATCTTGCTGAATTCAAAAGCTTTCGTGCATCAAAGTCACCCACTTCTCCACCACGTTTCCACCCAAAGTCCACTTCAACACTGCCCGTGTCCTGCGCTCTGTAACCACTTTGGAACCAAACAAGCTGGTTTGGAAGTGTTGTTTGTGCACCCTGAACAACAAGTTGGCGACTGAGGGCCAGTTGTCGTTCCCTTAAGGCCAAGTTTGAACTTGCAAGGTGCTGGCAGGGTGCCTCACACTGCTGAGCTGCAGGAGCGATAACAAAGCAAGATTAGCGCCTTCACCGGTTTCAAAGACTGCACTTGGCCGTGTGCAGGTCTTGTTGGACAGACTGTGCGGGTTTCTACCACAATGAGGCGTGGCTTGGGATTGGGATCCCCCCACTCTTCACCACCATCTTCACACTGAGCTCCCCTGCTACTCCATACTCCCTCTCCAAAGCTTGGATCGTCAACCAGAGCAATGACAGACCCTTTTGCTGATGCTTATGTCACCAACAGCCCTTCCTCTTCGTCTCGCCTTGTTCAAAGCTTGCTGTTCAGCCCACAGCCATTGTCCTTCAGCCACCACGACTTGCACATATCTGGTCTATCCAGTCCCGTCCCTGCCGCTGCTCGTACACCAGTGCAAAACAGCCTAGAAAAGCTTCCTCAGCTCATGGGCCAGCTGAGAGACCTGGAAGAAAGGGACCAGACACAGGTTGGTGTCCCCATCTTGCAGTCTAGTCTGGCGCCACTGGAACATGTCTGGCCTGTTTTGCTGCTAACTAAGCAGGTGCACACCACACACAGGTTTTGGAACCTCATTGTGGTTTGTATCAACTCCTAACAACCACCCTTTATTGTCCTTCCAGCTTTTCAGCTCTTTGCCTACTGAGGTGTTTGAAGACTACGAGGTGCGCCTGCACAAGCGGGCAGCAGACCTCCTAGTGGAAGAGGTGAAAGAGTATGAGGTGCGTCCCCCAATCGCCTTCATTGGGTTATAGGGTCACATCCGCAAAGCTTTTCAGAAGCACTCTGTGGAATGTGTGGAAGTCAATGTCCACATCTGGTGTCGCGCAGCGTGCCAAGCGGTTGAAAGTCATGCAACGGCTGCCCAGAAGCACCACAAGTCCCCGAGAACAGGATGGTGGGAGCACACAGCGCACATCCACTGCCACCAAGCCTGTTGGAGGGGAGGCCCACACAGCAGACACGCCTGTACAACCGCACGAACAGGGCCTACTGGCAAAGACCCCGCTGACTGGGGAAACTGTCACAGCTGAATTCACTGCTGGGGCTGAGCAGGGGGGCATTCAGGTGATGCTGAGTGACGAGGATATCAAGTTCCTACAGGTGAGCAACCTGTGGCAATGCCGCTGTAGCAGCTTCCATGCATGGGTGCGGCATGCACATCACAGTGCATGTGGCTGTTATTAATAGGGGCATGCACTGTACCTGTAATTGCCAGTGTGCACAATGCATGTGCAGCCAGTGTGCACGCTGCATGGCACCAAATTCTTGCCAGTCATTTTAACAAAAAAAATGCATTGCCCCTATGCAGGGCGGTGGCAAGTTGGACATCATGCGATGCATCACACAAGGCCAAATCCAACCCTGGGTACCGGGGACAGAGACCCTCCAATTTTGACATTCCAAATGTTCCTGGGCCTCAACTCTGTCCATGTGCAAGGCATGGTCATTGGCGAGCCCTGGCAATTGCAGCTCAATGGTGGGACAGCTGCTTTGCTCCCTGTGAGTAACCCTGCTGGTGGGGAGCTGTAAAACATGGTGATCTGCAGTTGGTGCTTCACAGGGCAATACTTGCAAGGTAGCAATGCAGTTGAACTCCATGGCATGTTATGCCTGCAGTCCAATCGTACATGGATCATTCTTGCCAAGCACACATGCATGGGACACTGCTCAGATTTGATGTACCTCTTTTGCGTATCATGACATGACACAAGTTCAGTTGTCGTCCTGTCACGTTGACAATGTTCTATCAACATTGTCACGTTGCTACACACTGCTGTTTCTCATTAGCTTGCAATAGGGTCCAATGAAACAATCCCTGACGGTTACCCCATCGATCATTATTCCTGCGCAATACTAATATTGCCATCACTTGTGAGCGTGCGTTTTTTATTTCATAATTTTATCTTACTTGCAACAGCCACTGTGATCAGGCATGCCAAGCCCATTGCGCACACTGCAGTTGCATTGATGACCTTACCCTTCACCATCAGTCATATGCCACAATGAGATTTATTGAAGTCAAGACCTTGTGATGTTTAGGCTCTGAGGAGAGGATTCTTTGTACATCTAATAGGCTGAGTTGGGCACGTGGGTTTAATACCAAGTCCTCGCTTCAGCGCGCTCATGCGGAGCAAACTCACATTGTCAATTTATAGGTAGCAACAACACCACAAGGTTCATTGTAATGCCAATTATTATTCAGTGTGACGTCAGGTTACCTGTAAATTACCGTAATTTTGCCTAAATTGTCTACGCACGGCGTGTTACCTTCTTTCTTAATCTTTAACTACAAGAAGAAGAACGGAAAGAAAGAAAGGGGACGCACAAAGGCCACTGGCTCGCACCGACCAGCCAGAACGGCTGGTCAAATGTAGGGCTCATTGCAAGCCTTAAATCACTCCATACAGGCTGAACAATCATGTGCGTGTCAGAGTGTCCTATGTTTGAATCTCAATGAACAAACCCTTTTGCATGCCATGCCTGCGGGCATTGGCTATCCTTGACCAGCCGTTCTGGCTGGTGTGGTGCCCTGGTGCAAGCCAGTGGCCCCCTAACTACGCCTCTGTGCATTCCCTTTCTTTCTTTCTTCTTCTTCTACTATGTTTGAATCTCATGAATGTAAAAAGAACAGGCACCATCACATCCAGCCAGCCGCGTGTTTAAAGCTGCGCATGGTGCGCACGAGTCCGCCAGGGGTGGCCTCTGCAGAGCCCTGGCCAAATTGCAAAAAGAAGAAGTATCTGCCAGACCATGTACCCACACTGTATCCCTGAGCCAGAGAGCGTGTTTCGCAATATAAAGCCCCTGCATCTAAATGCATTTTGCAGATCACATTGTTCATTAGTGCACTGGCCATGTGCGGCTGCAGGCATCTCATTTACTTGACCAGCGCGTTACGCACATTGGAGGTGATGGGTCCTTTGCTGGTCATGAATGGAATGCCCTTGTAGTTGGCCACACCACCTGCACAACACAGGCAGGCATGGATTAATGATGTCGATCATGAGACCAGCATCCAACATGTATCGAGATGGCCCTCCATCCATCACATCGAGTGCTGCACGGTGCACAGTCCACCCTATGCGTCAACCTCCGCCGTTGTGAAAACTTATGTACCGGCAATGGCAAAATGTGGGCGATTTGTAACAAGCTGAGGCTTCGTCCCATGCCCCGGAACACTCCCCAATTTCTCCGGGTAAGCAACGAGTTCGGCAAAGCCATGTATGAAACGCGCTGTGTGTGCAATGCACCTTGCATCAATGCATCATGGGTTTGCAATTGAGCAGCCTCAGCACGCTCCAACACCAAGTTCCCCTTGGTCCAATCCCTGCTTTGGTGCCCTGGCGTGGAATGCAACCCCTGCGTTCCCACTTTCTACTTACTTGCATCAGTTTGCAGATCCGGTGAGATTTTCTCAAACTGCTTCTTCTTGGGGTTGAGCACAGCCTCAGGCTCGTTGGTGTAGCTGCACAGGGGAGGAGGCAGAGGTTTTGGTACAGAGCAGAGTGTACCCATTGGTGCAACGTTTGATACCAGGAGGGCAGGCAGGGTATGGGTCGGACACCATCATGCACAGTCTCAATGGCTGCCGTCATGGTGCCCAACAAATCAACGCAAAGCACCCCACCCCACACCTGGCTGACATGGCAGTTTTGTGATACTCACACGCGTCAAAGGTGCAACCCCACGTGCTTTCACCGTCCCGGGTGGTAGACCAAGATGCATGCATGCCACATGCATTTGATACCAGCCTCTGCGCGTAACTACAAACTCTTGAAGAAAAAATATATCATTATACAGAAACTTAATTAATTGCTAATAAATGACAATCAACATTAGAGACCAATACCATACTGACAAGAATTAAAACCATCCAGCTTAATCATGCGCACCCTTCAAAGGTGACCTTCTCCCCCACAGGCACCCCCTCCGGCGGTGTGATTGGCTCCACCACATCGTGCGTGTCGTTGGAGGCGCACAGCACCATCCCGTACGACATCACCTCGCGCATCTTGGCAGGCTTGAGGTTCATCACAACCACCACCCGCCGGTTCTGCATCTGCTCGATCGGCACAAACTTGACCAGGCCACTCACAACCTGCAGGCACAGGCAAGCAGCATTGGCAGGAGGAGGTGACATCATGCGAAAAACCTTTCGGATTTGATCAACCTTTTTAATTTGGGTTAAGCTCTTTTTGATGGTGGGCCAGCATGGGTCATGTTATGGGGGCCAGTTGCACAGCCTCTGAAAAGCAATTCAGTGCAACATAAGTAATTACATGGGTATTCCGACATGACATGTAGACCAGCAATCAGCTTGAAAATTGATTGCACTGGTATGGCATGAAAATTGCATTCTGGAACCATCTCAAGCAGCACATGTGGAGGCATCTGCCTCGTAAACCCCTTGCACATCCGCGGCCCCTCACCTGGCGCGGCTTGTCCTCCCCCACATCAATCTCCTCCAGGTACAGCGCATCCGCATTGGGGTGCTGCTCCACCTTGACAATCTTACCCACCCTGATATCCAGCAAGTCCACCCGCAGCTCATCCTCAGCCTTCTTGGGGGCGTCAGGCTTGGCTGCCTTTTTCTCCTTCTTGTCCTTCTTCCCCTTGCCCTCTGCAGCGGGCTCCGCTCCTGCTGGTGTGGGGCATGGCAACCTTGAGCTATTGTGCACAGCAACCCTAAGCCCTAAAGCATTCACCATATGCATGGCTCATTGAGGCACAAGTTGCAACACTTGTCCCTGCTGATGATTCTGGCAACACTGTCTGTGTCACCCTGGGATTGTGCTGATGATGACGATTATGCTCATGACGGTTATGATTATGCAATGGCAGTATTTACTGGTAAGCTAGGCCTACCTTGGGATCCGTCGCCAGCAGCGAGTGCGGGTGCGGGTGTGGCCGCTGAAGACGCCGCGGCTGGCGCTGCAGCTGGTGCTGCGGCTGGTGCTGCGGTTGGTGCTGCTTTGGATGACTCGGCAGACTTAGCTGGCGCAGCCTTGCCCTCCTTAGGCTTGGCACTCTCCGCTGTGCTGCTTGCTGGCTTTTCAACCTGCATTTGAGGGTTGTTCAAACCTCCGTGTAGTTGTGGCGAGACATGTGTGCACCCGGCACATGCTGGGTGCACCCACCAGCCCGATCAAGCCAATGGGTGGGTGTGTGTGGTTTGTGTGCCCCCTACTGTACCATGCATGGCGCCAGCATGCATGTTGCCAAGTGAGGGTATGAGATGGTGGTTGCTCTTTTAATAATTGATGGCATGGAATGGCATGCATCATATCATGCATGATGATCAGCTCTGTGCTTTGGAAATGGACCGATGAATCTTTTTGATATATTTGGATATCTCAATATTTCTGGATAATTCCTGTTTATGTACCGCCTGACCTTGGGTGCAGCTGCCGGTGCCGGCGTGAACTTTGGTTTTTGGTACGCAAGCGTAGGGTACAGCTTCCCCACGTCAGCTGTATGTTGCACGTAGTCGAACCACCGCATCAGGTTGCTGAAGTGTGCATGTTGGGCCACCGGGAATGCAACCTGCGAGCACATTAATATTTGCGGGTGACACACAAGTGAGCTTCAAGGGTTTAGCATCTGTGAGCTGGTGGTTCGCAAATTAGGGTTTAGGGTCTCGCCACTATGAAGGCGGCCATCCGAGTGCATGCCACAACGCGAGCAACCAGTGTGCAACATACGCCCAAGTTGGAACAACCAATATGGGTTGATCAATCAAACGGTGCAACTGCCAACGCATGTCGCAAGCTGCAGATGTACGTACCACTGCCGGCGCCACAGTGGCAAACAGCACCAGGTCAGCCAGAGTGAGCTGGGATCCCACCAGGTAGGTCCGGGTCAACAGCCACTCATTCACCTGCACAGGACGCGCCCAGAATCACTGCTGTGTTTGCTATCCTCTGCCGCATTGCCTAGGCATAGGCATAACCCAGGGGCCTTGGAAACCTCCCTTAAAGATGGACTGCATGGGTCGGTGCAGGGCATGGAAGCGGCAGAGCCACAAGAGGTCCTTTTGTTGGGTCCCGGCGCGCACGATGCAACCACCCGCCCCTACCTTGAGCAGTTTTGTGTCTTGCAGCGGGGACAGCTCTGTGTGTCGGAAGGAGATCCACTCATCAACCTGCAGTGGCATGGTGTTGGGACATAACCATCCACGGCAGGCACTAAGGCAACTGAGAAATACACATCTACACACACGTGATACCCATTTATACGCATTTTAGAGTGTGTTCTGCAGTGTTTACCTGAGCCTGAACCTGTGGGGTTGCTCCGAGCAGTGCTGCAGCCATGGGGCTCTGGCCAGCAATATATTTGCATGCCGTGTTGAACCCCGTCAGGTTGTCCCCGGAAGGAGTAGCCAGCTGCACCTCGCCTTCGCTGCCCTTGACTTCATATTGCTCAGTGGTGTGTGTATAGTTGAGGACCAGCTGCACGCCCTTGGCATCCCAGCCATCGGGGAGCGACAGGCATGCCTTGGGAACCATGTCGGCAACGGGGGGCTGAAACTGGAGTGGACCGACTCTCTTTAGCTCAACCCTTTTCTGCAGCCAACAAATGTGGAAACAACAACCTCCAGTGATGGCAAGAGCACTAATGAAAGTCTTTTTGTGTTTGCGCAGCCCTGCAGGAGGGCACTGTGGAACCCATACCATGCCACCTTCATGCTTTCTGCTTTCTGTTACAGCGGCGCCTACTCCAGCACGTTTTCTTATGTGTTGCTTTAGCTATTTCCACGCAGAGTTCTGATCGTGGTACCTACTATCAACGTTGTTGGACAAGCTTGCCAGTGCTCAAATTTGTCCCGACCTACTGTTTCCCGCCACACTTCAGCCGCCGAGCTGTGTCAAAAGAGTTGTCGAGTGTCCACCACACCGCAGGGAAAGCGCGGTACTGCACTCTGTTCTCCTTCTTAGCAATTACAGCACCTGTTGGTGCCAAAATCCGCGGGGGAACCCGCTGCACAAGTTCCGCAGCCACGCAAGCCTTCAGCCCAAAATCCACGTTCAGGAAGCCAGCGGTTCAAAGCCATTGGTATTGGCCTCGCAAGCAGGACCTATCGTTTACTGGGGCCTGGTTCTCTGGTGCTGTAGCCAGTTTGCCGCCACAGGGGAGCAGCTCGCCCACCAGGGCTCCCAGCAACCATGCAGCACGACGAGGTCATATGGCAGGTGAGCCGCTTGGGCACAACCCCAGTCACAGCAACCAAATACGTGCATTGATTACGACCCTAGCAAGCGCCTCGGGAGATCCTCTAGGGGTTTTCTACTTTGTGCCATATGCATGCATATGCAGCCACCATAGGGCCCTTGTGTTTACATATTTAGAAACGGAATGACAGGGCTGGGTGTCTTGAGTTGCGCATATGTGACTGCCAATCGAGGTGTACTACAGGTGCGCTTGTAAGCAAGTAACTGTGGGCACTTTGCACCCGCACCTCACCCTCCACCCAACCTCACCTCACCCCACTCAACTCATCCCCCACTCCCCCCTCCACCTCCACCTCACCCACCCGCACCCCACCCCCCACCCTGCAGATCATCAACCACAGCCACTGCAGCTACAAGGCCAAGACGCTCACGCAGACCTTCTGCCGCAACGAATACAACGTGACCGGGCTGTGCAACCGCAGCTCCTGCCCGCTGGCAAACTCCCGATACGCCACCATTCGGGAGGACAAGGGGCGGTGCTACCTGTACATGAAGTCCATTGAGCGCGCGCACATGCCCAACAAGATGTGGCAGCGGGTGAAGCTCAAGAAGAACTACGCGCAGGTGGGGTGGCGGGGGGGGGAAGCTGGGAAAAAGCCTTGAACCCTTGCAGTGAAGGCACCCCAGCTGGGTTAACCAGCTGGGTAATTACGCATGACCTTGTGACTGTTATTGAGTGTCATATATGCATCTGTGTGCCAAGTGGGCACACATGCACCCAATGCGTCCATGCTGGCAGAGGGGGTTACATGGTACTGGCGCTTAGGCAGCGGCTTGTGGATAACATGAGCAATGGCGGTGGCGATGGCGATGGTGGTGCACGCATGGAACTGTAAGTGTAGCTCCTAATTGAAACCTTAGCTGAAGGAGAGTTGTGCGCAGGCGCTGGCGCAGATCGACGAGCACCTGGTGCACTGGCCCAAGTTCCTCGTGCACAAGAACAAGCAGCGCCTGACCAAGGTGACGCAGTACCTCATTCGCATGCGCAAGCTGGCGCTCAAGGCAAGGCCAAAGCTCATCACAATGCCGGCTAGGTGGGTGTGGGGTGGATGGCAGTGCTGGGGTTGGTGGGTGGTGGTGGTGGAGGAGGCTGGTGTGCATGGTGTGGTGCATGGTCGGTGCATGGCGGCGGCGGCGGCAATGCATGGGCGGTGCATGGGTGGTGGTGGTGGGTGGTTTGGGGGCGGGGGGGGGGGGGGGGGTTGGCAGGCAGGCCATTGCCAAAGTCAGTGGTTTGAAACCATCCCGTGTGGTGCCAGTAAGGAGAAGCACGTAAGCTGAGGCGCAAGGAGGCTAAAGCTGCTGGACAGGGCAATTGTGCTCACTGCTCAGTGCATCCCCAGCATGCCTCAGCACAGTACCACAGCTTGCATAGAAGGCCATGCATGTGCATTGCATGCAAACCCCTCCTGGTTGGCAGGCAATGACCCAAGTCAGTGCGTTGAAATCAGCCCTGTGTGGTCACTCGCAGGAAGGAGAAGCAGCTGAAGCGCAAGGAGGCCAAGGCTGAGGTGGCAGCCAAGCTGGACAAGGCAATCGAGTCGGAGCTGCTTAAGCGGCTGCAGTCGGGCACCTACGGGGACATCTACAACTTCCCAATGAAGAACTACGAGAAGGTGGGTGGTGGTGGAGGTTGCATGAACCAGCATGACTGGCGACTCGCTGCGCATTGGTCTGATGGAGTGCCTGGTGGTAAGGAGTTGCGCCCGGGGGACAATTTCATACCAATGCATGGTATATAATGGATATGGGTGTGGCACTCGGCGAAAAAGCTGGGTGGCAGTATAGATGGACCTTGTTTAGGGTGTGTAGTTTGGTACCCGAATGTGGTTTGGTTACCCAAAAAACCAATTTTGAAATTGCTAATGCACCTGTCATGCACCTGTCCCAGCATATATGTATCAATGTATATTTAAATAATTGTACTAATAAACAAGCATTTCTTTTCCTTAATTAAAAGTACAAGCATTCAATTGGTTGCTTGTGCCACCCCTGCAGGTGCTTGACGGGCAGGTGGTTGCTGAGCTGGATGATGAAGAGGAGGAGGAGGTTGAGGAGGAGGAGGAGGAGGATGTGGAGGAGTACATCGAGGGGGATGACGAGGAGGAAGAGGAGGTAGGGGATGGATGGAGCGTACAGCAATGACACATGCAGCAAAAACATGCTCTAGCCACATCCTTTTGAGCATGCCGATGCCCGACACCAGTCCGCATCATGATGCACGGCGCCTGCCACCGGCACCCAGCATGCACAGCCTACTATTCGCGAAATTGAATTCCCCGCAGACTCCACCGAAAGGGAAGGGCCAAATTTGGGATTCCCCGGATGGGCGCATTCTTAGAAAGCCTCACACGTTGTCCGGTGCAGGAGGTTGAGTACCTTGCTGAGGACGAGGTTGACATCGATGAGGAGGAGGAGGACCTTGAGGACTTTGAGGGGTACAGCGGGGAGGAGAGCGGGTCAGATGGGGATGAGGAGGCCAGCTCGTCAGGGGAGGAGGATAGCGAGGAGGACTCGGAGGAGGAGGAGGATGTGCAGGGGGCAGGGAAGAAGCGCGGCAAAGGTGGGGGTTTAAGGGTTTGGGGTTTAAGGGTCTGGGTTTAGGGTTTAGAAGCTCTGTGCATTTCTTGGGGAAGGTGAGGGTGGGTGGGTGTGACCCATAGGACTCATGGGGCTGGAGCAATTTGTACATGCCTCTTGTCGCAAAAGTCAGACAGTGGGTATCACTGTGTGATAAAGGTTGCTGACAAAGATGGGGTGGTGGCGAGTGTCTATAGCCAGCCATATGCCTTGCGCACCATCGTCACTGCACATGCTCTGCTGCTGCCTGCCAGCCAGGCCCACAGCAGCGAACCAGCTGGTCTTTTAGCTTGGCTGTTTTGAATCAGCTGTTCAACCAGGGCCTGCCGGACTCTCAGGGTTTTCGTGCTGCGCGTGCACGTGCACCTAAACCCTAAACCCTAACTTGGGTCCCTTGCCCCGCAGCTGCCCCACCTGGCCCCGCCCCCAAGTCCGCCCCCAAGAAGCGGCGGCGCCGCGGTCACATGGAGGTGGAATACGAGGAGGAGCGGGAGGGGGCAAGGCAGGCGCTGCGGCACTGAGGGGGAGGGCATTTTTTTGGCGCGATCTTGCCGAGCTGGTGCCGCACCTTCGCTCCTCCTCAACAACCCGTCCTTGCTACGGTGGGGCCATTCGGGATGATGCGCGTGCGCGTACAGCAACAGAGAGGTGGAGCGCTGGGGGCCCAGGCAGGCTCTGGAATTGAGGGTGCGTTGGAGTTGGACATGGGACAGATCCACCCTGGCCCCGCGCCTCTGTTCCTCTACGGCAGGCTTTCCTTGTCTTCACACTTCATGGTTGGAGCAGTGCTGTGTGGGGTTTGCTGGCATTTCTGAACTACACGTAGTGGGGTTGTATGAGGAGCAGGAGTGGCGAGGCAGGCGCTGCAGCACCGAGTGGAGCCATGGTGGTTGCAGTAGAGGTGGGGTGTGGCAATTTGATGCTAGACGCAGCAGGCGCTGCGGTGCCGAGGCGCGGCTCCCCTCTCGCATGCGCTGCAGTATGCAGTATCGAAGGTTTGAAGAGGTGGTGTTTGAAGACCATGTGGGTTTTGACTGGACCAGCCAGGCTTGGTTGCAATAGATTATTGCGTCCATCTGCTAATCAGGCAGCGCTACAGTATGGTTTGCAATGGATAAGGGTGGTGTAATATACGAGGTGATACCACTTGTCTTGTGTCGATGCTTTCAGCCAAGCTGGCTCCCCCATCTTGCCCCATTGGGTTCGAACATCCACTCCCTTGAAAGAGGGCCATTTAAAGTAAATTTGCCGCATTTTACAGCCGCTGTGGCTGCCATGGTGCCCCGTTTCCTCCCTCACACTTCACGATGGCATCCATGGTGCGTTCTGAACTCTTTAACCGCAATGATTGTGCAGATCTTCTAGGCCCAGACCACCACTCGAAGATGGCACTGCCGAAAAAGGAGGGAAAACTAAATAGGATTAAAACGAAATCCTAGCCCAATTTCCATTTCTGCAAATGCATGCATATACGAGCTTGGGCTCGAGCCCAGAAACGAGCAAGGGTTATTTTCAAGGCTAGCAGCTCCGAACCACTAGTAGAAGTACCTTGATGGTCGGCATATTCTTGGTTTGTTGCTAAAAAGGGGCATACAGCTCTGGGTTGGGTTGACGTGCGTCGCTTTGTGTAGCCCTTTGCCGGGGCCCAATCTAGCAAATCGCCCAGCAGGATGCTGACGCGCCAGGCCTTCAGAGCTGCGTCCAAGGACCTTTAAAGACGTTTCAAACACTTCTTCTACGGCAAGAAGCCAAGAACCGAGGCAGTGCGAAGTGGGAACCGAGAGATGCCTTAACTGTGACGGGATCTGCCCTCAGGGTCTTTGACCACGATGCTGGCGTATCGCAAGACGAACCCAGATGGGGAGCGGCAGCACGACTGCCTGGCCCGCATCATGTGCACCAAGCACTCCTGGAGGGGCAAGTACAGGCGGATCCTGTGCATCACCCGCACCATGCTGCTCACCGAGCAACCAGATAACCTGGCTCTGACAAACTCCTGGGCCTATCTGGAAGACCCGGACGTTGATGGGGTCGTGCCCGTGGGTCCTGACACGGATGACGCGGAGTTTACGTTGACAGCTCGGCAGGACAAGAAGGTGAGGCTGGAGTTGTCGCTAGGGTTGGATGTTTGTCGGGTGGTGGCATGGCCTCATGCCTGGAGGGTGGTACCCACCAGCTCCCAGTTGGGACTTCCTGTGCACCCAATATGAGGTTGCATTCTGTAGTCCACAGGTGACGTGGGTGGCCTCTGTGATATGCATGCATACAGGAACCCACCAGGGGCAAGCGGTGTTGTGCGTTGCCCACAACCCCAAACATAGCGAGAAAACTTGCATAGCAGGAACATGGTTCGCTTTGCACCCTGCCACCTCAACGACTGCACTGCTCACCACGAGGTGCAACCCTAAACCCTAGATCCTAGATCGTAAACCCTAAACCCAGCTGGCTGGCCCCCCCCTGCAGAGCAAGTTCAAGGGCAGCAAGCTGACCAGCAGGCACCGCATAACAGTGCTCACCATTTTCTATCAGTGCCTGGCGGCGGCGCAGCTCAGGGGGAATTGTCCCATTGCAGCCAAAATCATAGGGTGCGGTTGTCGAAAAAACCTAAACCCTTAAACCCTACATCCCAAACGGCACAGAGCCAGCACCTACCTCAGCATGTTCTGTTTTCAAACTTTCGTTCCATCAACTGGCTGCAACACACGCGGCGCTATTGGCTTGTCTTGCTGCATGGTATCCCCTCCTCGTTCCCCATACGAGAGCAGGCCAATTCCCCCCCTTGCAGCACCCCTACGGACTTCCAGGCACAGAAGCTACGGAGAGGCAAGTGGGTGGACGTGGTCCTGCGGGTCACTGGGTACGGGGTGGAGCGACTGGACCCAGCAACAGGTGCGCCAGGGATTGGCATGCATGCCCAGGGATTGGCATGCATGCATGGCAATGCGGGACGTGGCCTGCTGGGTGCATGCCGCGAGGTTTGGGGATTTTTTAGTTTGCGCCTCGCTGGCTGTATGCAACTGTAGCCAATGGCCAGGTAAATGCGTCCCACCTAGGAAATGCAAGCCACAGTCAGCATGCACGGCTCGAGGAGTAAATATACTTGATAGCTATGCACAGGCCTGCTCAGGCCATGGATTGTAACAGGGTATACACATATGCTTCACCCAACACATCTTGAGCCAAACCCAATGCAAATCCATTCCATTGCTCGCAGGCAAGGTCAAGTGGCGCCTGGAGTACCGCATGATGTCCAGCCCTGCTGCACGATTCCTATTGGTGGCACAGGAGGATGGGGGTGGCGGGGGCCAGGCGGTGGCGCTGTTTGGTCGCGTCAGCCGCTCCCCGCGCGTGTACCGGCTGCGGGACAGGGAGGGGTTCCTGAGGCACGTGCAGGGGGAGGCGCTGAAGAAGATGGGGGTGACGCTGGCAGGTGGGTGGTGGTGGTGGGTGGGAGGGCGGGATTAGAGGTGGCAGTGGCAGGAGGGTAGCATGTTATGGCAAGGTTGATGATGCCATGTGCTGGTGCATTGGAGTGCATGGTGTAAAGGAGCACTAGGCAGGTTGCTAGTTGCCTACTGCCCGGCGTTTTTTGTGCCGTTCTAATTGCAGCTCACCCATTACGGCTATTCCCTCCGCACCCCATTACGCCACCCATACCTCGACCATCCTCCCCCTTCCCCCCCCGTATCCCTGACCTCCGCCCACACCCTCTCCCTCCTCCAGTGGACACCCAGGCGCGCATGACCGGGGCCGAGCTGCTGGCAGCAGTCGCAAATGCGGAGCGCGAGCGCGCAGCGCTGCCGGACGACGCACCCCGCGGCGAGTGGGAGGCGGTGCGCATGCGGCCCGACATGTCGCCCGGGGCGCTGGCGCACAGCCTGGCATCGCACCAGGACCTGGAGCAGTTTGTGCGGGTGGGTGGGCGGTGGGCGGCCTGTCGGGCGCCATGCATGTGACGAGCACAATCATGGTCTACAGTCACTCACATGAGGTGGCGCCGCTTCGATTCTTGGACCGATTGCATCGCCACATGCCATACCCCGCTCATGGAGGTGGGTGGGCGGTGGGCGGCTGAACGCCGTGCATGTTCTGCACCCATCTCCACTGATTTGTGTAACGCAGGGCGCCGGGGGTGGCGCATGCATGCATGCGCATCGCTTTACGTGCCATATTTATAACTGCATGTATTTTTTCTATGATCTTGACAACAACTTGCAGGGCTCCGGGGGCGCCGCCGCGCAGCGCTTTGTGCGCCGCCGCCTGGTGCTCACAGCCACCGCCCTCCTTGAGCGGCGCACGGACACCTACGAGGTCGCGGATCGGCGCCAGCTGGCGGGCATCGCGGCGCTGGTGCGCTTTGTGTCGGAGCCGCAGTGGCTGGCGGTGGAGTGGGTGGACGGCGCGGCGCCGGCGGTGTTTGTGACCCCGGCTCGGGACGCGATCCTGTCGGCGGTGCTGGATGCGGCGCAGGTAGGGGCAGAAACAAATGAAGAGAAATTGAGTATACGCTAGATATGCATATACATATAAAAAATAAAAGAAAAGAAAATAAGTGAAATTGAAAAAGACCTATAAAAATACATGAGCTGGGCGGTGTGTGGTGTGTGGGTGGTGGGCAGGGCTGGTGGGGGTGCGCGTCTGGGGAATTTGCCGATCGCATGTGTGATTTGCTCACACAGCTGCCTTTGTTGTAGGAGCCCGGAGTTTGGCTAGAGCAACGTTCCAGAAACTGCACAAAAATTTCCTGAAAACCCAAGATGCCCCCAAAAGTGCTCACAATACCTCAAAACATCCCGCAGGTTTCTGCCGGGCGCCCCATCCCCGTCCTTGCCCAACCCACCGACCCCAGTGACGTCATCCTGGCCAACCGCCCCCAGCCCGCCCTCAGCTGCCCCACTGAGGCCGACATTGAGCTGGAGAGGATTTGCTTTGCGCAGCTCAACACAGTGGCAAGGGAGGTGGGGGGCGCGCTGGCGGGGGGCGCGGCGGGGGTGGAGGAGGCGGCTGCGGCTGCAGAGGCGGAGGAGCAGGAAGGTGGGGTGTGGATGGGGTGTGGGGGGTGGTGGGTTTGCTAGAGCCGCCACATGGTACTTGCCCCATACTTGCTTGCACTTGGGCCTAGATGCCGTCGTGACACGCAGCAAATTGTACTGTGACCCCAGTACAAAATGTCATGGTCTCAACCCACCCCGCCAGAACCCTGAAGCACTGAACACTATGCACCACCATCCGCCGCGATCACATTACCACCACCTCGCAGCTTCCGATGACCGATCCTCCGCTTCTTCAGAACGGGCCACGGGAGCAGGCACATCCCCGGGATCGCGCCGCGTCCCCGGGGGATTTGGCGGCGCCGCAGCGGGTGTGCTGACCAATGCGCTTGCCGACACCCGCCAAAAGCTGCAGCACATGGGGAGCATGCGGCTGAGCCACCTGGGGCGGCAGGTGAGGGCTTGGGGTTTAGGGATTATATTTTAGTGGTTCCTTCAATTGCTTAGGGTTCAGTGTTTGTTTTCGCAGCATGTCAGGAGCATGCGCTGAGGCCACGCAGGGCGACAGGTGGGGTATTGGGTTTAGAGCTTGTGGTCTGGTTTGGTTAGCAACATACTGAGATGATCGACTGCAGCACATGAGAGCAGAGGTTGGACGTAGGGCGTCACTGATGGCGGGCTTGAAGGAGTTGAGATGTGTAGGGTCTAGGGTTTGACGGCCACACCCTCCGTTTCTGCAGGAGATGGCCGAGCTTGTGCACGACCGCGTGCGCCAGTTCAACGCCTGCGTGCAGTACAGCGGGGTGGCCCCAGGGGCCAGGCTGGACGACCAGGCGGCTGCGGGCCTGGTGGCGCTGCTGGCACCGGTGGGGAGTGGTGGTGCGGGTCAGCCGCACGCCTCCGCTGCCATGTCTGCTGTGGAGGTGCTTCAGTGCATGCAGCGCCTGGTGGCGTCGCCGGCAATTGCAGCGCAGCTGCTGTTGAGTCCAGGTGGGTGGGGGGGGTGGCGGGAATGAACTTGGTGCGCTGCTGCAGTCACCTTGTAGGCTGCTTGCAACTCATTTTCAATTATTAAGACGTACAATACTGATCAAATGGCATGTTGTAGCGATTCCAGTTCAAACGGTGTGTTGTAGCGATTCCTGTATCAAGCGGTATGTTGTGACAATTCCTGTATCAATCCCAGCGTATCAAACTGCTTATCACCCATTGCAAGTGTTTTGTTGGATGTGTCTGTATCGTGTGGGCTGACACATGCATGTGGTGTTTCCATTTGGCAGGCTTTTCTACTCGGGTGATGGCGGCGCTGGGCAGCAGCAACGACCACGTGGCCTTTGACGCGTGCCGCCTGCTGACGCGCATGTGGGCACCCGCAGCGGCGCGCATCGGGGCGGGGCCATGGCAGCTAACCAGGTGGGTGGGTTAGGAAAAGGGAAATGGGGGGGAGCAGGGGGCGAATTGGGCGGGTGGCTTGGGTCGAGGCAGTGCTGCAGATTTCATACTGGGATGCAGACGAGTGTGGGATTTCTAAACTGGAAATGGCATGCCACGCTAAACATTGTGTTGTACGGGGGCCGTATCAAGCAAGCTGGACAGAGCAAACACAGTGCACCCACACCCGCATCTATCTCTGCCCAGGGGTAAAAGCCTGCGCGAGGAGGACCCCGCCGGCATCAACACCTCCGAGGAAACCGCCCTGGCGCGCGCAAGCAAGGCCGCCTTCCTGCAGCCCGCGGGGCGCTGCCAGGCGCTGCTTGCTCCCCTTGCGCGGGAGCGGAGGGCGTCCCCGTTGCTGCTGATGGGGGCGGTGGAGGCGCTGGCGGCGGTGGTGTGTGAGCCGGGGGCGCGCGTGACTGAGGCGGGGGTGCTGGACCAGCTGCTGCAGGTGAGGGGTGGTGGTGGTGGTGGGATTGGGGTGGTGCAATGCAATGAGCGCCTAGTGGGATTGGCAAAGAATGGCCATTTAATGGATGGGTGGGGTTCGTGATGTTGCTGATCTGGTGTTCATACGATGCCGCTGTATGAATGCACCATGCATGCATATGGCCACCCATCCACCCTCCACACTCACCTACACAACCACAGCCACACCCATTGCCAGACACACCCGGCGGGCCCCCCAACCTGCTTAACCCCCAAACCCCCACCCCTTCATAGGGCGCCGCTGGACTGGGCCGCCCCCTGTTCGCATTATTTTCCCACCCTGCCGCGCGCGTGTCTGACGGCGCCGCTCTGGTGATGCGTGCGGTGGCGGAGGGCGGTGCTGCCGCGGCTGCGCCCATGCGGGGGGCGGCACTCACCGAGGGGGCGCTGCTGTACCACCTTTGTAACAGCCTGGCGCCGCAGGTGGGGGGTTGGGTGGGTAAAGGGCTTTGGGGGTGGGAGCGGGAGTATGGCTGTGGGTGGGCTTGGCGGTGGGGGATGGGGGAGGTGGGTATCGGTGTACTAGGCCTGGGTCTGCTCACGGTTGGGTGTGCGCCGCCAGCTTGCCAGTTTTGCTCTGGACAGAGACACCAATTACACCTTAACTCTTATTTGATGGGTACCTTGATTTGAGTTGCGATTGCCATGCATCCAGCCAATGGTGCGTGAAAGCGCCACATGTTCAGCCTGGTTTTCATACGAATCGCCCCGCCTCCCCACGCCACAGGGTCCCAGCACCAAACTGAGCAGGGAGCTTGTAGCCCTGTGGGCGGACGAGTACGGCCCTGCCCTGGCCCTACTCAGGCGCGTGTTCCCCCCCGGCCTCATTCGCTACCTCAACCAGCGCAAGCCAGCACAGGAGGCACAGCGCAAACCTGCTGCGCCGGCAGAGCCGAGGAAACCCTTGGTAAGGGCCTGGGGGGATCTTGCATGCATTAAACCCTTAACAAGAGGGAGGTAGCGCCTTGGTTCCTTGATACGGGTGTGGGTTGGTCTTATACTATGATAGTATACTATAATATTTGTAAAATGTGCGTCAAGTGTCCTTGGGGATACTGCTGAGGGCAGCCCATCTTAATGCCCCTGGTCCAACCCGCACACATAGGCATGCGGCGCACATGTGACCACAGGTCTCTCTATATCCAAAGACTGGCTGTCAGTAATTCTGTTTTATTTTCTTTATTCAGTCGTTTTCTTAGGTACGGTATGATTTACTTGCAGGCCGCTCCACCTGGCGCAACTGCCACCCCGCCTGCCATCGCCCCCAGAAACCCCATGTCCCCCACCGGGGCCCCACCCAAGCAGGCACTGCCCCTGGCTGCCCCTGGCACCGCACCCCCACAACCGCCACCACCCACTGCTGCGGGTCCCACACAAGGACCACTGGCTGCATCCCCAACCCCACCAGCGCCAGTTGCGCCAGCGCCAGCTGGCGATCCGCTACTTGCTGCTCCCACGGCCGCTGTTGTCGCCGGGTATGTGTGGGGTGTCGGGGATAGATATAGCGCTGTTTGGGATGTATCCGGGATGCGATGCGGTGCATGCCATGAGATGGGTTGTTGGTGAGGGTTCACTGCTGATCTATCCCTGTGTGGGATCAGGCACGGTTAAAGAGAGTCCATTGCATCTGTGATCAATACCAGGACCACATTCCCCAAAGCATAGTTAACACACATGGACACATGGTCACAGCCACACTACCTTCCCTACGGTGTTGCAGGCTAGGGGCGATTCCATCAGCCAAACCAGTGCAGCCTCCACCCCAGCCCCAGCCACATCCACCGCCATCCCCGCAGCCATTGGCCAATGGCGGCACAGCACCTGGGCCAGGTGGCAGCCAGGAGGGGGATGGGGAGCTCCAGCCACCGCCACAGCCCCAGCCTCAGCCTCAGGCCCCCGCCGCCACTGTGAGCGTGCTGCCTGCGCCCAGGGGACCAGGTGAAAATAAAACTGCTAATAAAATTTTAGTTAAAATGGTATCAGTGTGAGAATGAAGTAAAGCACACTTGTCAATTTCCATGTTTTTACTTCAATGCCATACGTTGGATTGGCATGTATCATTGAACAATCCCTGCCTGTACTATAAACAATGACAACTTTACTGTCGCCTGGTGCAGCTGTTTATAGCACCGAACAAGTATTACACATAATGTTGATAATTATCAATCGAGCATTGTGTCCCTCCTTGCCAGGCCACCTCAAGTGCAACTGGGGCGCATTCTGGACCGCTGTGCTGCGCGACCACTGCCACGCGGGCCTCATTTGGAACGAGGCCACCCGCACCGAGGCACGCACAGCACTGGGGGCTGCACATGCGGCGCTGGTGGCGGCGCGCACGCGGGTGGCGGACGGGGCGGGGGCCTACCCTGCGTGGAACCATGCTGAGTTCACGGTGGGTGGTGGGGGTGGCATGTGGTTTGAGGCCCTAGGAGTTTTGCTTAGAATACCTAGAACCAAAAAGGAGTTCACTGCAGTGGTGATGCCCTTCTGGTCTGTGTGCGCCGGAGTGTGGTTGCGTGGACTTTGGATACCCTAACGAGGTGTAAACCCTGTATTCCGACCTACCGTACAAACCCTCAAGGGGTTGGTTGGGGACTTGGTGTGTTGGTTGCCAGCGCACTTACATGGGCCCTGTTGTCCCTCCTCACCCCAGGTTGACTACCCCAGCCTGTCCAAGCAGCTGTGCATCGCGGGTGTGTACGTGCGCCTGCTGGTGGAGGGTCTGGACAAGGGCGCGGTGGACAAGCTGGTAGCGCCAAAGGAGCTGTTCCACGCGCTGTACCACCATTGCCTGTGCCTGGCAGACGTGGGGCTGGAGCTGGGGGTGGGAGGGGGGGGCATGCAGGTGGGTGGTGGTGGGGGGGGCGGGGGAGTTGAGAAGGGGACTGAAGGTGTACAGATGTTTGTTGCAAGTACCAATGCAGTGTTTGGCAGCTTTGATCTGTGCCAAGAAAGACACATTTTCATTTGAAGCATTACTTTTTTGCGCCAACCTGAGGAGGGGGCATGCAGGTGGGGGGCAGGGTGCAAAGGAAAATGAGCGTGTACTCATGAGTCATGTGTGTAGGAGTGTTCCCATGGGTTTTGCAACTCTTGAGGTGGTCACAAGATCCAGGAATCAACCCCCAGCCATGCGCTGGAGTTGTGTAACGAGCGCTCCCACCTGCAGGTTTTGCAGTTCATGGGGCCAAGAAATGCATGCTTTTCTTTGAAACATTACCTTTGCGCCAAGCAATTTCAGCTCCTGAACCCTAAACCCTAACGCTGTTCCCAAACCCTAAGATGTGTCCCCCCACCCCCACCAGGGCGTGCAGGAGAATTCCACCCTGGCGGCTTTCGTGGACGGCGACCGGGAGGCGGACCGCGAGCTGTGCGTGCGCGCCATGGCTGGCGTATACCGCGCGCACGCCGCCGCCATCGGCCCCTTTGAGGGCACGCCACATGTCACCAGCCTGCTCGACCGAACCATGAACCGCACCCTGCGCCACCTGCTGCTGGAGCTGCTGGAGGCGCTGCTGGCGCCCTGGGGGGCGGTGGTGGGGGCAGGCGCCGCGGGGGTTGGGGACGCGGGCGAGGATGCGGGCGCAGGTGGGAAATTTCCTCAGAAATCTGCCCAGGCTTCCCAGGCTTAGGACTTATCCCGTGCTTAGGACTAACTACACAAGGAGAAGGAATCCCATACAAGCAATCATGCATACCATGGTATTTATACTCTACCACAGCGTTCACAAAATCATTCCTTGCTGTTCCGGCGCAGGCAGCGTGTCGTCGTTCGGCGGCAGGGGGGATTCCACTGTTTCGGGCGAGGTTGCGCGCGCTACGATCGCCGCCCGGGCCAACATGACCGCATTTGTGGCCGCGGGCGGGGTGGGGCTGGCCGTTGACCTGCTGGCTGCCGCGCACGAGTCGGGGGAGCGCGCGCACACCCCTCTGCAGGGCAACCTGCTGACCTTCGCTGGCGCGGTGCAAGAGGTGAAGGAGTGGTTCTATTACGAGGGGGCGCTGGAGGAGCGGCGCAAAAGCAATGGGGAGGCGTCGCCCAGCAAGACGGAGGAAGGTGCGTGTGTGCGTGGTGGGCCTGGTTCTGGACCGGGTGGGGATGGCCGTCAGATGTAATACCATACAATGTGCAGGTGCAGCTTTGTGCATGCATGCCAGGGCATTTTTATTTGCCAGGTGTAGCAGGTGCAGCCCATGTGCATGCGTGTCAGGCGTTGCCTTTGCACCCATGTTTGATAAATCCTGCTGTGTTACCAGGTTGCAAATATGGTTTGCTTCACGCTTGCAAGAATGCATCGAATATGGTGCAGGAGTGCGATGTTAACCAAATCCCATTCCCCGCTTTTGCAGATCTCAAAAAGGGCCCGGTGTCCAAGGCCCAGCTGCGCTCCCTGTTCACACGCGGCACCATCCGCCTGGCCACCCCCTGCTGGTGCGCAGGCATGGCACACCCGCAGCCCCTGTACGCAGTCAGGGAGCTCAGGTGGTGGATCGCAAGGCGACAAGGTGGGGGCTGGATGAGTTGAATTTATGAAAGGATGATGTGGTTCATGCCGGACAAGGGATTGAAAATGAAGAAAGAATTTTGATTAAAACTGCAAAATGTAGCTAAAGAAGTTCTACATTGTCTGCCTTCTGTGGAAAGCGTCACACATGGGGGGGTCGAGCATTCAAACGTCATCCATGTGGACATGCAGGCAGGGGACAGTGTCCATATAAGCGTAGCCCTCTTGGCTGACTCTCAGCGTGCATGTTCAAGTGCAGGCCGAGTAGCTACTTATTTATGTATTTATGCCTGTATACATTTATTCATTCTCCCGTGTCCCAGTCACAGACCCATTGTGGCAGAAAGCAATATTCACCTCCAACTTCCCCATGCCTAGGTGTGTACAGCGCGTACGAGGTTGCGGGGAGGGCGCTGCGCATGCTGGCCTCCCTGGCGGCTGCCCATGCTGCAGTGGACGGTGCGGGGCAGGTCATGCTCCCCCTGCCAGTGGTGCATCGACAGCTGGCGGGTCCAGGCTGCCTGCCGCACGTGGTGCAGGTGCGGGTAAAACCCTTGGCTAGGGCCTGAGGTAGAGGGTATTGCTTGTCTGCATATTGGCATCGGCAGATTCTCAAAATGGGTAATAACATGCCCCACGATGGGTATAAAATCTCCCTAGAATAGTACCTCATCTTGCCTTTCGGCACGGTTGCTTGCACCCAGCCACCACCCTTTCCTCGTGGATCCTCTTCCCCCCTGAAAGGGGGGGGTCAGGTCCCGCCTACCTGACCCACCTTTTCCCTCCCCAGTCTATTCTCACCGGCGAGCCCTCCCTTGTGTCCGGCGCCTGCGCGCTACTAGAGGTGGTGCTGAAACATAACGGGGAGGCGCTGCCGCGGCTGTACACCTCAGGCTTGTTCTTCTATGTGCTGGCGTACTGTGGATCGAATTTTGTGGAGATCTCGAAACTGCTCAAGGTGTGTGGGTGGGTAGGTAGAGACATGGGCTGAGTGGGGTTAGCAAGGGTGGAGTTTATACCGCCATTGTATTGGGTTATCAATGTCTAGATTCCACCTTTCCCCCAAGCTCCTGCAGGGGCTTTGTGAAATGCTATGGTGTTGGTCCTCGTGAATGAACAAGTGAAATTTAATATATAATTCCCTGTTCAATAAAATCCAATATTTGTACCCGTTTACTTTTCAATGGCATCTCAAGGCTGGCCAATGGGGCTGGGGTAAGGCGGCGGGATGGTGAAAGTTGCTCTTCTACATCTATTTCCCCTTCCCCACATCCACCTTTCCTGTCCCCATAGGTCTCCCACCTGGTCCAACACTGGCGCGGCTCCCCAGACCCCTCCTCGCTCCCCCTGGGACAGCGCAGCGTGCTGGGGTCGCTGCTGCCTGAGTCGCTGCTGCACATACTCGAGAGCTACGGCCCAGAGGCGTTTGCGCGGGCGGTGACTGGGGATAGCGACACCCCCGAGCTGGTGTGGACGCACCGCATGCGGGGCCAGCGGCTGGTGCCACAGGTGGGTGGGTGCTGTGGGTTAGGGTAAAGCCTGAACCCTAAATGGTGGTGGTGGTGGGGACTGGGGATGGCGACACTCCCGAGCTGGTGTGGACGCACCGCATGCGGGAGCAGCGGCTGGTGCCACAGGTGGGTGGGTGATTGATGCCACGGCATGTGGTTGGATGGGTATTCTTAGGTGTGTATGGGGGTCGGCTTCAGCTGGTGTAGGGTTTGCCGCTGCCCGTGGTTTTGGGCTTGGAAGGTCTTGGCACTACCTCTGTTTGGATGGACACCCCCACCCCCAAACCCTTAACCCTTACCCCCCACCCGCAGCTGCTCCACCACCTGGGCGACTTCCCCTCCCGCCTCACCCAAGCCACCCACCTTGTGTACGATTACACCCCCCTGCCCCCACTGGCATACCCCGAGCTGGCCGAGGAGGTGTGGTGCCACCGCTACTACCTGCGCAACCTGTGCGACCAGGAGCGGTTCCCAGACTGGCCGATCGTGGACCACGTGCCATTCCTACAGGTAAAATCATCCTTACATTTTGGGGGGAGGGCTGCGGGAAATGGGGGGGCTGTGTGGTTGAGCAAGTATGTTGTGCCTTTCCTCCAGGTAAATATGATTGCATGGGGGTGAGAGGGGATTTGCAGGGTTGGATTTGCAGGATTGGTGCCCATTGCTATGCTTAGACTGGTCGATAGTAGATCATGTGCCTTTTCTACAGGCCAGTGCAACACTCTGCTGGCGATACTTACGATGGAATTACATCACTTTCGGCATGCGGCAGAGATGGCCTGAGTGGCCATTTGAAATAAAACATACAGATACTAGACATTATGATTAGTTGAATTCTTTTCTCCTTCTTCCACACTATAAGCCACACCCTTTCTGCTCACAGGCGCTGCTTGAGGAGTGGCGGCGCGAGCTGTCCCGCCGCCCCCTGTCCATGACCCAGGCGCAGGCGCTGTCTGTGCTGGGGCTGGAGGAGGGGGAGGAGGGGGTGGGCGAGGAGGAGCTCAAGGGGGCATACCGCAAGCTGGCGCGCAAGTGAGTGAAAGTGTTAGACCCTAATAGGGTTTAAGGTCAGGTTTATGGCGTCGTCCACAGCATCATTCCTCACATCTTAGCCTCATCCCAACATCATCCCTAGGACCATGGCCTAATCCCCAGCACCATCCCTGACACCATGGCCAAATCCCCGACATTTATTGCAGCAGTGCAGCCAAAATTAGCAGTCAGCCCTTGCACAAGCAGCACCATGCAACTCTATCCCAGCGCTATTGTGCAGTTTCTTGACATTGTGGCGCGCTGGGTTAGGTCAGCTCATGAGGCCCTTGGCCGACCTACCCCCTCTTTGTGCAACTTTGTTCGATTCTGAGGCCCCTGTTGTGGTAACCGTAGGTACCATCCCGACAAGAACCCTGGTGGTCGCGACATGTTTGTTGCGGTGCAGCAGGCGTACGAGCGGCTGCAGGCGGGGGTGGCGGGGGGCCAGGGGCCGCAGGCATGGCGGCTCATGCTACTGCTCAAGGTGGGGCCTTAGGGTTTAGGGTTTGGGATGCTACTGCTCAAGGTGGGGCCTTAGGGTTCAGGGTTTAGGATGGCATACGCTGTACTGGAGGCTCATGCTACTGCTCAAGGTGGGAGATTAGGGTCTGAATCTAGTGTTTAGGGGGCTGAGGCTCATGCTGCTGATCAATGTGGGGGCCAGGGATGCCTGCCCTGTGCTGTGGCCTGGAAAGCGGTTGGTTGCATTTGTTATAGGGGTATCATGGCAAGGAGGGGCCTCGTCAACACTTGTTGCCGGTGTTGGAATTATCTGCAGGCCCTTGCTCGCTGAGGATCCCCTCCTGAAGTTGCCGTACCGTATGCCCTCCTTTTTTTTTTTGAAGTGAGGAATGTCTCATTTCTCCCCCTCCACCTTTACCCTAACCAAGAAAATCCTCCACCCTCACCCTCACCCTCACCTGCCCCCTTTCCCGCAGGCCCAGTGCATCCTGTTCCGGCGCTATGCAGAGGTGCTGGAGCCCTTCAAGTACGCGGGGTACCCAATGCTGCTGCAGGCGGTGGCGCTGCCAGAGGGGAAGGAAGGGAATGGGAGCAACGGGGAGGCGCAGCAGCAGCAGCAGCCACACTTTCTGTCGCCGGAGCGGGCGCCCCAGCTGCAGGTGGGTGGGGGCATGCATTGGTCGTAAACTGACAAGAATTTACAAGCACCGTTTCATGCGTGATGGTGCGTTGAGATTAAAACAATGATATCAGAGGAGAAAATCTATGCCTCGTCTCAAGTATAGGGGTGTTAGTTAAGCAGAGTAGTTGGGTGGTCACTATCTCGTGCAGAACCCTAAACCCTATTGAAAACCCTAAACCTGCTAAGTATGCTGAAACCTCGAACTTACAGCCCAACTGAACCCACCCCTCTCACCCTCTTCCCTCACCAATTCGCAGGTGGCCATCGAGCTGTGCTGGCTGACGTGCGTGTCATCGAAACTGAACGGGGAGGAGCTGACGCGCGCAGGCGGCGTGGACATCGTGGGCCGCGCCCTCACCCGCACCGCCGCCGTCATGCCGCGGGATGCGTCGCCCGCCGCGCCTGCCGCCGTGATTGCCACGCAGGCACTGCGCACGTTTGCGGGGATGACGTGCTTCCCCGCGGCGCGGGCGGAGCTTGCATTTAGGTGGGTGGCAGGTAGAAGGGTGGATTTCCTTCCGCTGTGGGAGGGTGTTGGGGTAAGGTCGGGGTTAGGTGGGGGTAAGGGATGGTGGTGGAGATGGGTGGAGGTGAGAGTCAAGCTGGAGCTGGCTGCTGTTGCGGTAGATGCTGCCCTCACATGCATCACCATGGTCGCATTCCTCAAAGCAACATTCATATCCCCACTCCCCACGTTTCCAACCCGGTGGCCGGGGTGGACGCCGCGCTCACCTGCATCGCACGGATGTCGCGATCTCCACACCCCACACCCTGAAATCCCACACCCTCATCCCAACCCCCATTCTGCAAACCCTAAACCCTTATCCCCGCTGTAGGTCACTCATCATATCGGACATCGTGCGCTCCTGCTCCCTCGAGCTTGCAGCCGCCGCGGTGGACGCCGCGCTCACATGCATCGCCCAAATGGCGGCATCCCCGGCGCTGCAACAGGCGCTCATGACAGCTGGCGTGTTGGGTCACGTGGTGCCTCTGCTGTTCAAGTACGACATTACGCATGAGGAGGGGGAGGAAGGGGGGGCACCGGAGTTTGACTTCAGCGGGGAGGACAAGCTGGGCCCTGCGTTCCTTGGACTGGGGGTGGAGCGCAGCAACATGCAGGTGGGGGAGGGGCAGACCCTAAACCCTAGGAGGGGATCGTACTGCTGAGCCCTGTGCGTGTGTGGCTCTCCACCCATGGGTGCAAACCTACCCCTGCACTGTATTGTTGTTATTATTATGTATATTATCATTCTTATTGTTGGTATTCTTTTATCAATTTTTTGCATTCTATGCACATGACTCCACCTGTGGCCGCTGTTGCATGCGGCGCCCACATATGCATGCAATCCTTCCCATGCACATGGCCCCAACCAGGCATGTGACTGTATCCCATACACCCATATTGCCCCCCAACGCGGTAAGATAGGCACATCTTTCCCTTCCCTTGCAGACCGCCATCACCCACCTAAACCCTAAAGCAAACCCTGAAATCCTACATCCCAACACCCTAAAATCCCACAGGCCGCCAGCAACCACCACGCCATGCTGGCCGCGCGCGCACTGGCCCGGCTGGCGGGCATGCTCCCTCCCCCGCTGGACACCCCCCCCTCCGCCCCCACCCTCGCCACGCTGTGCACCCTCCTCACCCCACCACTGGCTGCGCGCCTGGCTGAGCTGGACCCACGGCCCCTGCTGAGGGATCTCAACAGCAGCGTGCAAACGCCACAGGTCAGTTGGTGTTAATGCTGCAAATGAATGCTGCAGACAAACCTCCAGCCTTTACATGAACCAGGCTGGATGGTAAAGGAAGGGCGTTTCCCTTGCCATTCTGTGTTCACAATTGATACTTACAGGTGCCTCATTTTGATGGACTACCAGCAGTTTAGGCCATTTGTTTATCCCTCCTCCTCCCATATGCTGGGTTAACTGGTCTGTTGGGCTGCATCCACAGAGTTTGCCCCACTTATCTGGTAAAGGATTATGGTAAAGGAAACAAATGGTAAAGAAATAATGATACAGACGAAATTTTCAGACAATGCATCTCTTGCTGCAGGTCATCTGGAACAGCAAGATGCGGGAGGAGGTCCTTGCGCTCATGGCTGAGGAACGATCCTCCCCCGCCGCCGCCCCGGTGGCCGGCTTCAAGTTCTCATCCCTGCAGCACGAGCTGGTGATCGGTGGGGTGTTTGTGCGTGTGTACAACCAGCAGCCAGCCTCGTTGACCAGCGACGCATCGGCCTTCTGCAAGGGGCTGGTGACGTACATAAACGAGGTGGTGCACCCGCAAGGGGGCGAGGGCGGCGGTGACGAAAACGGGGAGGAGGAGGGCGCGGCGGCGCGGCGGCGGCAGCATCTGGAGTCTGCGCTTTCCGCGCTGCAGAAGCTGGTGGAGGTGCATCCAAGGCTGGCTGCGCTGATGGCCACCCGCCCCGCGCTGGCGCCCCTGCTGAGCTGCATAGAACCCGCCTGCCGCCGCATGCACGGCGGCGGGAAGCCGCCCGGGGCGGCGGGCGATTCGGCGGCGCAGCATGCGGGTGATGTGGAGGCGGCGGCGCAGCAAGCCGGGGATGCGGCGGCGGCGGAGGCGCAGGATGCGGGTGACTCGGCAGCGGCGGCGGCGCATGCGGGCGTTGTGGCGGCGGCGGCCGCGCAGCATGCGGGCGATGTGGCGGCCGAGGCGCAGCATGCGGATGACGTGGCGGCGGCCTCGCATGACGTGGCCATTGCCGAGCTGGCACTGGCGGTGCTTGTGCGGCTGACGGCGCATGCAGGTGCGCTGGGGCGGGATTGTGGCAGGGGTAGGGAGTGGCACTAAACCATTTCTGCGCCTTATAACGCAAGATGAGATGTGAGAACTAAAATACATTTACATTGGGAAAAATATAATGTGCTTAAGCAATATTTCCTGTTTTTACAACAGGAAAGTCCACAGCGCTGTACAAGGTATGCCCTCAATATGCATGCATGTCACTTTGTGCCTGTTCACCCCTCAGCTTCAAAAATCAAAAATCTCAAAACAAAATTTGCTCCTGTATTCAACCCTGGTTTCCCACCCCCAGGCTGCATTGAGGCGCTCTCCGAGGAGCGATGCCTGCTGCTGTGCTTCTGGATCATACACCGACCACCCTCACGCACAGCCCTCGCCATGGCACTCCGCCTGCTACAAGCCCTCGCCCAAACCCCACCCGCGGCGTGGAGCGCGGCCGCCCAGGGGGGGGCGATATACCTGCTGACCCAGCTCTTGCCCCTGGCGCCGCCGGAGGGTGGGGACGAGGGCGTGGGGGCCGGGGACCGCGCGGTGTGCGCCACGCTGCTGTCTCGCTTCATGCACCAGCCGCTGCATGGTCCCAGGGTGAGGCTGCTGCTGGAGCGCCTGCTGCCTCGGGGCCTGGTGGCGACACTCCAGGTATGGCGTCTACAAGGGGGAAAGCGTGCATCATAGGGCTGGCAATGCTTCAGGTGATGGTCGCCGTGTGGCTACAAAAAGTATTGATGCACCCAGTCATCCTTGATAGTCACCTGGAGCCTGCCTTCTACATGGTCTGGTGGGAGCGCTTCAGCTTCACACTTGTCAAACATAATGGGAAGTATCTACACACACTTATACCCACTCCCCACCAGCCCATCTGGCCATATACCTGATCACAAAACCACCACGCACCACCCCACCCCCATTTAATTCCCTGTGCAGGAGGGCCCCGGCGACGCGGCTGTGCGCGCACTGGGCCAGGCCTCCGAGACGCCCGAGCGCATGTGGAGCGTGCAGATGGCGCGCACTACAGCCGAGGAGCTGGCGGGTCTGGCAGAGGCGGCGCGTGCGGCACAGGTGGGGGGTGCTCGGGAGCAGATGGGGGGTGGAGGGGGCGTGTGGCGCATGTGGGGGTGGGGAGGGGGGTTGGTTGTGGTTGGGAATGCACTGTGCAGGCTCCTATGGGACACCATCCACACGATTGTGAGATTTCAACCACATTGGCGCCGCCATGCCGTGTCGCACGCGCATGTTGTATCAATGGCCCTAATCTCACATGCATGTGACATTCCCATGGTTTGGTGCATGTCAACACTACAGTAGAACGACTACTTCCCATCATCACGACCACAAAAGCATTCAATTTTCTGTTCCCTTGCCTCGCAGGCCTCGGGGCGCCGGGAGTGGCACCCCCCCGAGGGCTTCTCCATCACCCACGCAGCCCTGCGAGACGAGCTGTTTGTGGGCGGGGTGTACGTGCGCCTCTTTTTATCGAATCCCCAGTTCCCGCTGCGCCATCCCCAGGCCTTCCTGGAGGGCCTGCTGGGACGCTACGTGGAGGAGGTGGGGTATGCGGAGAAGCAGTCAGAGCTGCCGGTGCTTCTTTCTGCTGCTGCTGTGGGGTTGCTGATGGTGCACCCCCTGCTGGCGGAGCATGCTGTGGGGCTGGGGTATGTGGATCGGCTGGTGAAGCTGCTGGCGGGGAGGGTGCCGGCCATGGACATAGGTGGGTGGGTGGGGCAGGGGTTGGGTGGCACATGTATGGTGTCAGGTTTCCAGGGGAGTGGGGGTTTCAATAACCCACTCGTAAAATATGTCTTTGTGCTGATTTTGGACTGCAGGGTGGGGAATGTTCTGAGATTCGGGGTTAGGGTTCAGGGTTCCACTCCTTACTCCTTGCCCTCTTCCTCCCCCTCCCCTCACCACAGCCTTTGACACCCCAATCTGAAACCCCCAAACCCTAATCCTCTCCCTCCCCTCACCGTAACCTCAGATACCCCTATCCTAGACCCTAAACCCTAAACCTCCCCTCCCCTCACCACAGCCGCAGACACCCCCATCCCCCGAGTGGTCTCCGAGCCCGACGAAGTCGGCGGCAGCATCCTCCGCCTGCTCCACCAGCTAGCCGCATCACCCTCCGCCGCAGAAACCCTAGCAAGAACCCTACCGCCCGCGGCCCCGGTCATCCTGAGCGCCAGCGGGTGGGGGGTGGCGGGCAGCGTGCTGGCGCTGGAGACGTACAAGCGGGGTATAGGGGTGGGGAACCGCGCGCGGGACGTGCTGGTGGGGGGCGGGCTGGAGTGGGGTCTGGTGCGGCTGCTGCTGCACCGACTGGACTGGCGGCGGGGGGAGGAGGGGGCGGAGGCAAGGGAGCGGGTGCGTTACACAGGGTTGCGCAAGGGATGGGAGGAAATCATTTGGGGATGGCCATGGGAAAACCTCTGGTTTAGGGTTTAGGGTTTAGGGTCTCCTATCACCATGTTTTTGTTATAAATCCGCCCTTTTGGCGCCTTGTGTGGCTCTTCTAGTGGTGCTTGTGGGCCAAGCTCTGTGCGTGTCACACGCTGTTTGCTGTGTGTGTGCCACGTGGCTTCATGTGTCCGCTGCGCGCTACCTCACCCTCCACCCTTTCCCTTGGCTCCAGGACCGCGACGAGGCTGTTGAGCGCGTGCTGGCAGTGGAGGTGCTGCACCTCATGGCGGCAGAGGGGGCGCATGGGGCACAGGTGGGTGGTGGGTGGGGATGGTGGTGGCACCCCATGCATGTGGCGGGTGCTGGTGGGGAGTAGGGGGGGGTTGGCAGCAGCTGCATGTGATCCACACGGATACAGGGGAGCGGATTACTCACGAGCAGGTGTGCTTCTTAACCTGACTGATTGTGCCCGTAACGTCTTTGTTGCAAGCCAGGTCCAGGTGTGCTTCTACTTTACATCTCCCAGGTCTGTGTCTAAAACACTGAACCCTAATCATAAACCCTAATCTCCCGCAGGTGCGCCAGCTGCTTGACAGCTCCGAGGTGTGGCCGGCATACCGCGACCAGCGCCACGACCTGTTCCTGCCGGCAGGGGGCAGCGCAGCCACAGGGGTGGTGGGGCTGCTCAAGGGGTCGGAGGTGGCGCGATTTGCTCTGCCAGCTACTGCCTACAATGAGCCGCTGGGGGGGCAAGGGGGGATCATGCGTGGGGAGTGATTACTGGGGAAAATGGATCTGTTTTTGTTGTTGTTTTGGGGGCTTTTTTTGTGGTTTGTGGTTTGATGGCGTGCAAGCAGCCGCTGGGGGTGACAGGGGTGGTGGTGGCGGGGGGAGTGATCACCTGTGTCTAGAATTCATCTAGAATTATGTGATGAATGAAAATCTGTTCACTTTTTTAGGACTGTTTGTGTGGGGATTGTTTGCGGGATTTGGCTCCAAAACACAAGGAGGGGATAGCAAAATCACGTCATTTCCTGTCCCATGCATGCACATATTGTACCATGTTGGGTGAAGGGTGGTTTCGCCAGGCTGAGCTGTACTGCGCAAAGCGGCGGAAGTGGGTAGATTACCTCCAGTGGAGAGCGCTGGTGTAGAATGGAAGTTAGCTCTCGTCAGTGCATACATTTAAAGATTACTGTTTGCGTGTAGTGCGACAGCAGTGCCATAGTGCACAATATCTGTACAACAGCGCAGAATCCTTTGACTGTGCTTTGGATTAAACAGATGCCACATGCCATTGGCCTTGCAGCACAATGTGGCATGTCATGTCTGATCACCTCGCACAATGATAACTGTTGAACATACCATTGTTTGTAATCTGTCCTAGCAAAACAGTACACCAATGCGCATCGCCGCGTCCTCAGGCCGCCAGGCCTTCCCCCTCCCTTGGCAAGGGATCCCCACCGGCACCCTCCCACGCCACCCCATCCCCATCCGATGGGCCGTCATGCCGTCATGCCGTCATGCCGTCACGCTGTCATGGCCCATCCCCTGCATCCCCACTGGCACCCTCCCACGCCACCCCGCCCCCATCCCCCGCCTTGGCCCCTGGTGGCAGGAACAGGTCCACGTGCACCTCCAGCACATCCAGGGACTCAATATCAGCCTTGCATCCCAGCAAATCGCCCAGAGAGGGCTTGGTGCGCCCCTCGTCGCTGTGCACAAACTCCTGGAAAGGAAGAGGAAAAGGGTACCATTTAGCTTACAAAATCACAGTAGTACCCAGTATGGCATACCCAAGTACCTAGAGGTTGATTTTGCACTCATATGGGGAAGGCTGTGCGCGCAATTAAGCCTCAGGCAATGTCGGCGGCGGCGTTATGAAGTGTTCATCCTACCATGCAGAGGAGCCTTGCTTGCAGAGGCTTACAGGACACTGGCACTTTGAAGCGAATTAAAAGGCAGGAGTGCATGCAGGGCGGATGGCCAGTGTTCAAGCATAGAACCTGTATAAGCCAATAATATTAGAGGGAACTGGCAAGAAACCTAAATGGAGGCCATCCCTAGGAAAAGGGGCTCACCTTGATGTATGTGCCTGCCTGTGTGCGCAGGTGCAGGTGGAAGGCGCATGGGTCCTCGGGCAGAGGCTGGCAGCGCAGGGTGCGGATGGCCCTCTCGCGTATCAGGTCAGCTCGCCTGCAGGGGTATATTTGGGACTGTGAGTGCAATTAAGGCTTACTATCATAATACAACCAACATGGCGACACAGCACCAATCACCAGGTACAGCGCTTCCCTCTTGACGAGAACACACACTATCCCCTTCACACACCTAACCGCTCCCATGCCCTCGTTCCCCAACACCGTGCCCCCCTCCACCTCAAACCTGTGCCCCGGGATTAGGGTTCTCTAAAGATCGAGGGTTGTGTGATACCTGTGCGACACCCTGACCAGGGTCTGCTAATTCAGCACCAGGTCCCGCATCGCCATACAACTTAGGTTTTGGGGTTCAGATGTTAGGGTTTAGGGCCTACCTGTGCGACACCCTGACCGGGGTCTGCTGGTACAGCATCAGATCCTTGATCGCATCCAGCTGTGCCACGTCGCCAGGTGTCAGCGGGCGGTCGAGTCGGCACAGCGCCACGTAGCTCTTCTCTTTCGACGACTCCCCCTCCTTCAGCGCCTGCAGGTCTGTCCGGGAGGCGGCCTGCAGGCTAGCCACCTGGACCCCAGAGTTGGCCTGCAATGTAGGGTGTGGGGTGTTCAGTTGCAACAATTGGGGCTTTAGCGTAAACACAAACCCATAACCAAGACTGCGTACCTTGTGCCTGCAAGCCCAATTTCATTTTAAAATTTAAATCCAATACCTTAAAACCTGCATGGTGCCGAATGTGCATGACTGACTGCTAACCTGGCTGTATTGCTGGGATGCACGTAACCAACTAGTTTACTAAGTAACCTTTACCTAAATCCACCCAAAACCCGAAGCCATTTTAAACCCTAAACCCCAACCCTTACCACGGCAATCTCCTCTCGCATGCGGTCAAAATCCTGCTGGGACGGCATGCCTCCCTGGGGATTTTGGATTTCGAAAATGACGGGGCGGCCGTGGCCCAGCATGCGCACGTCATAGTCCTCGCGCCCTGCACACAGGCAAAATCCTTTATAATTATCCCATCATTTATAGCCTTCCACGCGGCTCCTGATACACACTATTTATTTTGCTACATATGGTCCAGTCATGCAGCCAGGTTATCACCTACAAAACCCCCATCAAAACCCTTCACCCCAGACATGCAGCATGATGTTGCAGAGCCTGGTGACAGAACAACTGCAGGCTGCATCTGCCCTTGTGGATGTGCCATGACCACTCTACATGTCAGGCCCCCACCTGCCGTGATGAACTTGTAGTGGTCCCCCCTGAACGTGCCCACCAGCACCGCCGCAATCTCCTCCTGCACTGACGTCTCCCCCTTGCGCACGCCATCGATGACCCAAGGCGACTGGCTGATGCCGCGCTGCAGCTGGAGGCCCGGAGCGCACACGGGTGTAAGCAACTTCGGGTTTAGGGTTTAGGGTATGCTACTAACCAGCTTCTTCACTTCTACCATTTACGTATGATGTGACATGGACAGGTGCAAGTCAACACAGAAAAGGGCACTACAGAAAACCACCTGAGGTACTTAGTACACATGATGAGTCTACCATATGCGACAGGGCCACCTACAGAGTGCAAAAGAAAGCTACCTTGAGGTATCGTGCGCCCACATAGACCGGCCGGTGCCACGTGCGCGTGATGACGTAGCACCCCTTGGCCTGGTGGGTGGGTGGCCAGGGGGAGTGTTGGCAGAAGTCCTGCAGGGGGTGGCGCAGCAGGCCCTGGGTGATGGCGTCGGTGGCGGCGCGGCCTGTGACAAGTACAATGCAGGATTTACTTATTCATCCAAATTTAATTTTGATTGTTTATTTTTAAAGGACCATTTGATGCTTATTATTATTAAAAAGAGGGGGTGTGTGGATCTGCAGGGGCATGCAGATATCTGACCATACATGTGGGTGGAGACAGCCTGAGCATGCGCTCATTCCATTTGTAATTGCATGATTTGCCAAAAAAATAACGTGCGCGTATATTGCTTCAATATTACACAGGCACCCTGCCATTTTCACCAGCGTAAGACCTGCGCACCCACCTTGGTTCCCCGCCTGCCCCCGCTTGCGCTTGTTCATCTTGCCAAACACAAAGTCAGTCTCCCTGTCTGATTGGGGGTGTAGGAACACGACCCCCACGCGCAGCTCCGCCCCCGAGTCGTAACCCTTGCCTAGGGTTTCCGCCAGAGGCTGCGCCAGGCTGAGGCGCACCGCATCCTTGCAGTCCACAGCCCGCTCCTGCATGCTGGCCTTGAGGGAGGCTGAGTTTGGGAACTTGGCCTGCGCACGGATGAGGGTTTAGGGCTGAAACGTAAAATTAAAAAGGCTTAATGATGTATGGTGAATTAAAGATACTTTCCTTTCTAAGGGTTCTTCTAAAGAAGAAACAGTGTAAATGATACATGTAGGGACCATACCTGCAGGTAGCGCCACGCTGCCAGCTGGCGCAGTGCCACAGAGGCTGGGTAGCTGACATCCAGTGCAAATGCGGGTGCCACGTGGCCCTCGGCGGTGCATGTGGCTGCCAGGGTGGCGGGGCTGCTGGAGGTGGCGGGGCCCCATGTGCCTCCCTCGCCCACTGCGGCCAAGGGGTGAGGATACTTTAGGGTTTATGGGTGGGGATTGAGGGTTGAAAACTTGGCCACCCAACCCATGGCCATGTATTGCCCATGTATGCCCATGGTGGCCAATATGCTAGGGTCAATGCATTTGTGGTTGGTGGCACCATGCCGCTCATGGCAACCACTGCTCCAGCCCACTCTCCTTCCTCCCTGCATGACACGTCTTACAGAGGCCCCGTGTGCAAGGCTGGGCTGTTTCATGTGAGGCATGTGGCCATGCATGTGCGCAGTGCTGACACGGCACAGACAGGGCAACACGAGGTGTGTGGGGTGTAAAATCCAAGGTCCGAGTTTCAAGGGTTTGGGAACTCACATGTCTGCGGGAAGGGTCCCCTGAACAGCCCCCCCGGGTGCGCACATGCGTCCACCGCCTGAAGCATGCCCAAGCAGATGGGGCACACAGGGTCGGCACCTGGCGCTGCCTCTGAGGTGTCGCCACCTGGCACTGCAGCTGATGGGCTTCCACCTGGCGCCGCATCTGTGGGACTGCCGGCTGGCGCTGCGGCTGAATCAAGTGGTGCATGTGCTGCACCTGGTGGGTCATCGGGTGCATGTGATCTATGCGCATCGCCATTTACCACATGGGTTTCAGGATCCGCGCTGTCTGCTGGGATGGTTGCATTGCTGTTCGATGGTATCACAGGACTGGTGCTGGTGATTTCATGTGGCGGGTGCTCGATCGCCATGCCGTCAGCCTGTGCGCATGCGTTGCTGGCATCGCCATTGGCACCTGCATGAGTTTCTGAATGTGCTCCACTTATTGCCACCTCTCCCCCAGGGGTGTGGTTGTCGGTTGCTGGTGAGGTGGTGGGGTTTAGGGTTTGGGCGGCTGGCTCGGTAGGGTTTGGCGCGGTGACCAAACGCTGCGATACAAGCTCCTGTAACAGCTGCTGGCTGGTGGGTGCTGGGGATGCATACACCTGGTTCCTGATCCCGGAGATCCTGAGGCAGCATCTGGGACAGACCTGCCAACAAAGCGGGACGTCAACGTCACTGCCATTCTACCCAATCGTTCCCACTCTGCTTGGGGAGTTGGGAGTTGGGCGTTGCAATATGCAGATTGGTATTACGATAGTTCCAGTGTCTCTTAGGGTTTGCGTTGTACTAACACAGACACACTTCGAGTGTTGGTACCAGTTCCTAGCACAGAAGCAATCGAATGCTTCTGAGGGACTGGGGTGCTGTCCTGCCAAGTGGCTCACCTCCTGCTGCAACAGCTCCGCCACCGCTGGCAGCAACCCGCCGCCTGCCAGAGCTTTAGCATATCGCGCCACGTCCGGCTGAGCCGACGCCATGGCTGGCGATGGGGCCTCTGATAGTAAAGTTTTCAGACAAGCTGCGTGGTGGGCCTGGGGCAGCTAACGGAAGTGCGAGTTTAGAAACGGGCAGGATTAAATATTGATTAACAGGTTGGGGGGTAGCGGCTAGCCAAAGCTGGGCGAGTTTCGGGTGTATGCAAGGTCATATGCATGCATAAAGCGCATGCCATCGGTTCACTACACATACACGCACAACACTGGTCTGAACGTCCACGGCAATAGAGTAAGTACTAGCGCGCTCTCGCAGGAAAACAGACTGATGTCAAATGCTGCCTCTACGGTAATACCCGACCTAAAAGTCCTGGCTGCAGCGCTGAGGTCGGGACTCCCGACGGCCGGGGGGGGCAGTCCGGGGGGACCGGCGCGGCGCTGGAACCAAGCACTGTGCAAAACGCTTGCGATACACCCGCAACCCAGGCCATATAAATAACGACGGCGGTTGTAACGTCCTGGTTCTCGCTTCTCAAAGTCAGCACCTTGCCGTCAGCACTTGTTGGTTGCAGTAGGGATGTGATTATCGTATGCATGCATACAGCGCCCCCCAAAAAACCACAGCCAGACACATCCTCACAGGCGTAATTGGCTGCTGCTTTGAAGTTTAACTTGCCAGCAGCCTGTACAAGCTTTCTTTTACCCCATCTCATCTGCTTGGCCGCTGAGGACCAACGCTCACCCAAAACCATTCCTTCCAAGTCAGGGTTTTCAGAGAATCCCACTGCCGTCATACCCCAACCCAAGGCAGCGCTGGAGTGCGTCCCCTTGAAACACTAGCACAACCTATATCCAGCCGCCAGCAAGTGTCTGGACACAGGAGGGAAAGGACAGAGGGATAGGTTACCCTTGAGTTAAGGAAAGGTGACCCAGCATGGCAGCGGCATAAGGGACCCTCCCCACCAAGGTCACGTAAGCAAGCAGGCCAAGGACAGGTGACACAGGCCAACAAAACACCAGAACTGTTGAAGTACTAGTCCAACCTGCAGACAGGCGCCAGCGCCTCCACCAACCACCACCGCTACCGCCAGCCCCTCCACCACCACCAGCCAGCACCAGCACCACCAAATCCTACGCTAGTCGAGCCTGCCGGGGGCAGGCCACACACCACCCGCCGTCACCACCACTATCACCACCACCATGCTGCCCCGTACCTTCACCACCCGCCTCACGCGACTGGCATGCCACCCATGGCGCCTGGCCACCTGCACAGCCCACCTCCGCCACTCCCACAGCGCCCCCATCCAGCACAGCCTACCCTCCCTGCGGCCACGCCACAGAGCAGTGCACACCGTTGGGTCAGGTGAGAACTCTGAACCCTTAAGACAGTGCGCACTGTAACTGCTTGACCCACATCTGAATTAGGTAGAGACCCTCAACCCAAACTCTAAACAGTGCATGACCCAAGGCCTTTGGGAGAGCACATCTCTGACCCTGACACGAAACCCTAGACACTGCTGACCTTAAAAGCCCTTTACTAATACATAAATTGTTGACCCTAATCAGTGCATACCCTCAACTCCATAACCTCTTTCCCAAACCCTGAACCCTTCCCCACCTCTGCAGCGGCGCAGGAAGAGGGCTTGAGCGCCGATGCCCCCACCACTGCCCCTGACGGGGAGCTCCTGTTGCAGCAGCGTCACGGCAGGATTGAGCTGTTCATCGGGCCAATGTTTGCCGGAAAGACAAGCGCGCTGCTGCGCAGGGTGGCAGAAGAGGAGGTGGGGTCATCGCAAAATCCTGACCGGCAAACCCTACAGCAAACCCTAGGACATGTGCAGGCATGCATAAATAGTTCAGGATGCCAACGTTATTGATGGCATTGCAGGGCAAGACTATGCCCTGCAATTCTTGCTTCTGGCTTGTGAATCATACAGGGACGCAGGCAATACTGTTGGGTGCGAGTCTGACAGGGGTGTGTGATGATGCAGGTAGAGGGGAGGAGAGTCGCTGTGATCAAGTCTGAGAAGGACACGCGCTATGCGGACTCGTTTGTGGTGACACACAATGGAGTGCGCCGGGTGAGTGCAGCATGAATTAAGATGCAGCATGAACCAACATGTATACGGCTACGGATGGGGTGCATGGGTGGGTTACCATGCCGCACCAGGTGCATGAAGGGCATGGTTGGGACCATGCCCTTCACCATGACCAGTGAAGGGCATGGTCCCAACTTTGCCTTGGGAGTTGGAACCATGCCCAACTGGTATGTAGGGCAGTTGTTTTGGAATGGCAATTTTTGGGGCATCCCATCCCATTTGTTATTCAACGTCAGTGCACGGGTTACGGTTGACAAGTGGTGGTTGCCAGCACCGTGGAGCCATCATGTTTTGTCGCTTTTTGCCCGATCATTTGTACTAGTCAATGCCAGGACAGGACTGAGTGAGTGGTGCATCCTTGTGCGAGGTTGATGGCTGATCTGGCTTTTGTGGCTGGTATGCGTGTGGTAATAATGATTTGTACTTGTAGGTGTAGTTCTGCCATGCACAGTGACGCCATGCCATGATGCCAGATCCTGCAGCCACCCAGTGTGCAGCCACTATGATGCTATCCTTCGTCCTGTGCCGCTCACCCCCTGTGTTGTGTTCCCTTCCCTGCAGCCGTGCTACGCCGCCCCCACCTTGGCCGCATTCCGCCAGCTGCTGTCAGACGAGGACTACCACAGCTACCAGGTAAGCAGACAGGGGTTTGTGCAAGGGTTGGGTCAGGGTATTTGCAGGTTGAAACTAGGGATTTTTGCAGGCCTTGGGCCAGGGTTATTGCAGGGGCTGGGGTTGGACTAGGGTTTCCAGTTCCATATGGCGCCGGACCTCTTTCCCATGCAGTTGCTGGCCATTGACGAGGCTCAGTTCTTTCCTAACCTGTTTGCCACCCGCCCTAATGAATGACAGGAAAATCACACAATTGTTGCATCGATTATCAATAACAGAGCTGCCCTTCCCCTGCAGGTGCTTGCCATTGACGAGGCCCAGTTCTTCCCCGACCTGCTTGACTTCTGCACCACCGCAGCCGACCTGCACCACAAGACCGTGCTGCTGGCGGGGCTGGATGGGGACTTCATGCGCAGGCGGTTTGGGCAGGTGGGGGACAATGGTGCAAACACAAAACCAGGCAAAAATTTGGAGGCGTCGGATATATATGTAAAATACAAAGCAGGGAGATGCAGCTATGCTGCCTGTCCTCTCCACGCCACTTACCAAACCTTGGCAAACCCTGTGCAGTTGCTAGTCATCGTCCATACACAAGTGCCCAGCTGCCAATCGCATGCAGTCACCAAGCAACCTGTTGACAGCATACCGTCCTGCAGATTCAATAAACTCCTCACAAAACCATGCCGGTACCCTCGCTAACACTCTAGAACCCTTATTAAAATCCTCCCCAAAACCCTTGCAGGTGCTGGATGTGGTGCCCTACGCAGACGCCGTCACCAAGCTGACTGCAGACTGCGCCTACTGCGCGCGCCCCGCCCTCTTCTCCCTGCGCATCGCTGCCTCACAGCAGCAGGAGCTGGTGGGGGGCGCAGACACCTACGCGCCTGTGTGCCGCCCGCACTACCAGCAGCTGACCTGCCTCAAGCGGGAGCTGGAGGTCGTGGTGGAGGGCAGTGGAGACGGCAACGCTGCATCGGATAGCGCAGGGGCTAGGGCACTGCCAGGGGCCGAAGCTTCGCCTCGGTGATTACTGCATGGAGGGCAGCACAATTGTGTGCAGTTGCCTGCCTCCACCGGCAGCTCACATTCCTGAAGAGGGAGCTATGGGGGTTGGGGGCGAATGGAATTAGAGGAGGTGTGCAGGCTCGCCTCTGATGGGTATCTTGGTGGTGGTTGAGGGAGGGGAGGGGCATTCGTTGCAGCAACATGTTGGTGCACAGTTTGGGCAACATGCGACATGTGGGACGCATGCTCTATTGAGCTTGCAAGCTTGAAACCAGTTAAAAGCTAATAGCAAGTAGTATACATTATTTTACTGCCGGAAGTATTTCCACTCAAACCTAAGATAAACCCCAAAAAATATGGGCACTTTGACCTTGTCCGTGTCATTCTTAGGCACTGTGCCCTTGTCAGTGTCGATATTGAGACTCTTGAGCACTGGATTAGAAAGTAACTTATAAAACGCCCCCACACACGGCGGATTAGATAGATAGATAATTCATAAGGGCAACAGCGCCACAGCCATCCCTGGGGCTCATCTCACCCGGACATAAACATGTATCACAGAGTGCAGGTACCCATCTGCACCACTGAATGGCTTCTATAGGCGGGCAGGACTGAGGCAGCCAGGATCTCCTTGCAACCAACTGCCCTGAGGCTCCGTGTGCCCAGCAGACTATCGGTGAAAGAGGGTGTAGCTCCAAGCCTGGTTCCCAACCACGGGACTGAACACCGCTAGTGGTAGAACGCGAACATATTCACGTCACTCCAGGCCTCACTGGGACCGGCCAGGGCAGCGTGCTACCGCTTGCACACCAGCTGCAGCCGTGCCTTGGAAGAGTGAGATCGGCGAGGTGTAAATGTGGTGCAGCTTGTGCATGGTGGTGGGTGTGCTGTCGGCACTGCTGGTGGAGGCCATGGATGTTGGAGCACTAGGGGCAGTGCTTGAGAACCCTCAATACTGGCACTGATTTGTAGTCCCAGCTGGCGTCAAGTGGGCAAACCCTGTTGCAAGAACAGCGAGAGCGTTGGCTGTGCTTCTACTCACGGTGCTAAGAAGACCATCAACTAAGAATCACAGTTGGCATAGCATGGACGCAAGCTGTTGAAGGATGCGACTCGTGGTTGGCAAGCCAGTGTTCCAAATGAGGCCAATGCATGCATGCAACAGAGCCTCATGAGCCTCACCCTTGTAAGGTAACCTGTTGAACAGGTTTAAGGCGCTATTTACCTCAAAGTCAACCAAACCACAGTGACGACTCGTAAATAGGCCTGCCAGTGTTCCAGTCGTGCTTGCAAGTGGATGAAACTGCACATGCATGCATGCATTAAACATAGGGTTGAGGCTTGATATACGCTATCTGGGTTGTACAGCTACAACGTATGCTCGACTTGTGTTGCCGCAAGTATCAAGAACCTCGTTTTACCTGTACCTGTGCGTTCCTTGGCCAGACCTTCCAGGCTGACAGGCTGCTGTGGAGAGACGAGAAGGAAAACTGTTGAACCTCTGGTTGCAGGGAGCCATGGCACGTATATACGCCCAGCCACAGTCAACTGTCAGTTCAATTAATATTATGATCAATGGCTTTTAATTATTTCGAGTTTTGTTGCAGCTGCTACGGTATTCTTTAAATCCTT